>PNEQ01066507.1:0-15293 GCA_003012365.1 Medauroidea extradentata | reverse complement strand
CTCCCTCCCTCCTCTCTATCCTTCCCTCTCTCTTTCTCCCTCCATCCCTTTCTGTCTTTTGGCAAGACGTCATTTATGACAATAGCATCTTAAAATACATTGAAGCTATCACAAAGCCTGTCTATTTTCCTCAGACTTGAAAATGTCTGTGTTGATCTTCGCAATGTTAAAATCATCAGCAATAAGAATACAACTTCAGGCGCATACAGAATAGTCTTTGCAATTAAAAATTGTAGATACATATTGTTACCTTAATTCTAAAAGCTCGTAACTTTATTTTTTGAAGATTGGACATTTGAGCCCTTTTAAACCATCCACATAAGATATTTCCAATCAAATATTCTTAAAAGTAAATAAAAGAAGGTCATTTATAGTTGTGTTTTACGAAAGTGCGTATTTTGTCTCGTTGTGAGGGAAATTGAAAACTTTTTCTATCCTTCTTCCTGAATGGATGCGAACTGGAATTATGGGGATTTACAATTACGGTAACGATATATATGTACAGAGTACTGTACTTGTATAGCTTTAATTGTAATATGTAATTCATTGTGTAGCTATCTTTGTTGTTCTTTATCAATAGTATTGCAACTTTGACATTTATAGTTTACCTAAAAGCATAACAATGCATTGGAAATTAGTTTCGTCAGTGTTGGCTTTATGTCAACGTGCACCATAAACCGTGAGCAAAATACTTAGCCATTGTGTGGTAATATTTGTAAATGAAATGTAACACATGGTCTTGGTTTTATCGAGTCCCTATGAACAGAATATGTACCATATTTCCAGAATTATACAGTCAGATAAGGCCACTTGACAACTACAGCAATGACTAAGGACCTGTAAAATTGGTGAAAAAAAATTGCCAATTTCAGTTTTTCTAAATGGTGCAAAAATTTTGTGTTAAAACTCTGAAGCGGTGTAAAAATGCATTTAAAGCTGTAAAAAAAAAAAAATTAAGCCATAAAAAAAATTTGTACAACACTTTCAAAATTTATAAAATTAATCAAGCAGTTTTGATTCTGCCTCATTAGTCATTATTATTAACTGTTAATATTTATAATGTAGCCTTGTGCTTAGGCCCAATATTAGGTAATGTAAATTAAAGTTCTGTATTTTTTACGTTTAAAGATTTTATTAATAAAAATAATTCCTCGTGAGATTTTTCTTAGTTTTAAAAATTTCCTTCAATTTCCCTTTCAGTATTTGTATAGAAAAAAAAAACGATTGTCCAATTCAGTTAATTTGTCTAGTGTACCTAGCCAAACAGACTGAATGTTGGTATTTATTCTCTGAAGGAATAGCTGAATATTATGTACCCCCAAGTTTTAGCCATTACAATTTGTGTTCCATCTCTTTATGACACAGAGTAGCTTTCTGATGTCACTGTTTACAAAAGAATTTGTCCAGCAATGTTAATGGTTTATTTCCATTACGAACATAAAAATTAAAGAATCAACCTCCTGAAACCGCAAAATAAAAAACATTTAGTGTAAACAACCGTGCGTAAACACTTAGTCTACAGATATGCATGGTAACTAGGTAGACTTCAAACATTTGCTACTGTTACCATCGCTCCGCTGCCATCTTGCCAATATATTGATTTCACTGAACTGCGTGTCCACGGTCATAAGTTCATTGATAGGCTTCATGTACAAAATACGTTGATGAATGAATATATCTGCGTGTGTGTATATGTGGCCACGAATGTGACGTAGTTTGCAATACCCATTGTGGTGGAACACGTGAAATGTACATTAGTTAGTTTTTTTACGTAGGTATGCATTTAGATGATTATGCTTCAATTAATTTGTGACAAAACATCCTCCAGGGCATCTGAATTTGCATGAAACATCATTGTTAAAGAAAATTGTTGAAATTTGTGAAAAACTTATAGTATGTAATTACAAATTTTGTGGTATTTTGTTAATTTCGTAAGCCACCAATTTTAGGGGTCCTTAGTAATTATGTATTTGACGTCGTCCCAAGCCCTAGGCCTGGGAAGTTAAGCCCGTCCTGACCATGTGACAGGGTTTCCTCGGTGTGCTCCGGACCCCCCCCCCCCCCTTACCACCAACTACAACAGTGCCGGTTAGTGCGGTGTCGTGTGCCAGCGACACGTGTGTGTGTTTGAATTGCCGCCTCCACGTGACGTCACAACACCCCACCACCACCAACCTCACCGCCCACCGCAAAGTACTTCACGTAATCAGAAACTAAAATAAACAAACTGAGGACTGAGCTACGGCCAGCAATTCAACCTGCCTTCAGCACGAGCCATTGTAATATTAAGTCTTGTTTAGTTTTATTCAGCCACATGGTCACACAATTCAGGGTCAGTGTTTTGGTGTATGTTTATTTTAAGGGAATGTTAATTAAGTAATTTGTCATCACCAGTAATTCTTATTATTTTTTATATGTCTCACCGCCACTTAACTTGTACTTGCATTCACCTAAATTTCATTATCACTATTGTAACGGTACTTTAACGTACTTGCCGGCTAGGAGCACGCTCGACGCCATCTTGGCAGCCCAGTTCATCGTAAGTCGGCCACGAGGTAGGATGTGTGTCCCGGAGAGGGCTCTCAACTTTGTTTTCACTGATAGTAGCTGCAATAGTAATTTATATTTCTAATCATCTTTTTTCGCCCTCTTCGTTTACCTCGTGTTTTTAGCTCGTGCGCTTAACTTCTATGCTTTTCAACTTAATTTCTCCGCCTGTGCGTCCGGACCGAGGAATATACATTTACGGCAGTCGGCCGCCTCCGACATAGTGTAACAGGACTCTACTGCAGAGAATCAACTTTAGTGTGTGCTAATTTAAATTGAACCGGCCTGCGTGCCGACTTAAAAGCAGTTTAACCGAGAGAGAGAGCATGTGTAAGTTTCATTGTGTGCGTGACCACGTGGCGACCACTGTAACGTGCTACCTGTGTGTTTGCTAATAAAACACCGCTAACCAAGTAAGTCTGTTGTTAATTATTTAGTAACGTGTCAGAGCTGACTATCATTCTAGTCCTAGGGCAAGGGGTTGTGTGGGTGACCCGAAGAACCCACGTGGTGAGTTAGCTAGTTTTCTATGAGTGCTTCCACGTTGTAGCCATCAACCACTGCAGGAAGGAGAGGACCGCCAGCCGAACAAACCACGCCTTGAACCGTCAACACACCGTCCTAGCCGGGCAAACTGCTAGGTGGCGCCCATTTCGCAATCCAGCACCATCTCCGCTTCATCTTACACCTTCCACAAAATTAATAATCAGTCAACTTCCTCTCCAACCTAACTGAGCGGTGACATATTAAAATTGAAAAAACTAGAGTACTTAAAGAATTACTGTAGAATTTTATTCAATGGAACCCTGATTTTACTGATACTCTTGGGTTTCCCAAAATTTGTTCGTACAACCGAGTTGTCCATATGAGCCGATAGGACAGAATTTTCACAAATACATAATCTGCTCCACCCCCCTCACTTCCCTGTACCATCATTCAGAATGAAAACCAGTAACTGTTTGCAGTCGTGTGTTTATGTGTCTCTAGTCGAAAGTAGGTGTTTTTGCACTGGATGGTAAGGATGAAGTATTAGTCTGTTTTGGATCCGCGGTGGCCGAATGGTCAGACCGTTTGTCTCCCACCATGGTGATCTGGGTTCGATTCCCGACAGGATCGATCCCTGGATTTTTGCATGTGGGAATCATGCCGGACGATATGCCACTGGTCGACTGGTTTTCTCGGGGATCTCCCATTTCTCCCACCCTCTCATTCCAGCGCTGCTCCATAGTCATGTCACCCCTCACCAGCACTGAAGACCTCAATGTTGAACGTTGACAAATATCTCTCACTCACTCACTCTCTCCCTATGGAGAGCTATGGATAATACATACCTGAGTGAGAAGTGAAGAAGTTACAATTTTGTAGGTTTAAGCCTTCATGATAAATTTCCACTTGAGAAATGTCAGTGTTTCTAGTCTTGACTTCATCCAAATTTGCCAAACTGTGTAAATATTGTGTTCAGCCTTCACAAATGGAAATACAGTTTTAAGTCATTTACATATTTCCAGATAAACCGTATACATAAATGAGATAAAATTTTAGAACAATAACTCTCTCGGAATAGGTTTCGTTTGTTATGTCTAACACTTGTAAATTGTGTTGATATTCTTAAATTTAGTTGATCTGAAATGTATTTCAATTTTCAACGTTACATGTTTCAGAGACACCTGAAAGACTTTTTAATTTCTTATACTAAATTTTCTTTGCGTTTGTAAATAGTGTACATGTAACATTTATTCACACTTGGTTTGCAATAAACTCTAATTCTAACATCTCATTGCTCTGATATGTTGAAGTGCTTACAGTATTTGAACACTGTCTTTACGCATGTGTATAAATGTTGTTATACCGTTACACTTATTTGCAGGTGAAGTTGTTCCACACAGACAAGGAGTTAGCAGACAAACCTCTACTTGCACATGTGAAGGTGCATTCAACCCAGGAGCAGAAGAACTTCTACGACTTGCTTCACTTCTCACCTCTCAAGGTACTCACTAATATGTCATTACAACTATGCAGCTGTACAAACTATCAAAATGTTATAAGCCTGGTAAAAATCTTCAAAAATATCTCCGAAAAAAATATGGAAATCAAAGTTTAAAACATTACTGTACATAGTTGTGTGTAGCGTGCACCACGATTTCCAGGGGAAAAATATTTAAGTGCCTGGCTAGTTAGTAAACAAAAAATCACTGGAGTACGAGATGGTGAAGCAGTGCGAAGGAGACTACTATGGAAGGGTCAAGGGCAGAGGGAGGAATGGGACATGGCTGGCAACAAAGAAAAGGGAAATAGGAAAGATAATATTCACACTGGCTATAGAGTGATGGTGGAGTGGGGGGAGGAGAGCCATGGGGGTTTGGCTTGTCTCAGCTATCTATAAATAGCCTGCCATGGTCGCTTGCTGCCTGCCAGTCTGTGTTTGTGTTTGTGTGTGTGTGTGCAGGCATTCCTGCCTGCCTGCCTTCCTGTGCAACATTCCCTCCCTCTCTCACTCTGCTATGTGTCTGCTGCCTCCAAACATATCCCGGGGATAATGTCAGGACAGCAGCAAACTCACCTTTTTTATTTATGTTGCACTGTACTTTTCTCCCGAAAAAAAAAAAAGAACAGTGTTTGCCTTTTTTCTTTCTATATCCACGAAATGATCACTGATCATGAGACGTCAAAATTAACTTCTCATATTGCCTCCGGCCACCACCCACAAACTTTCGTTTCTGCCAAGTCAAATTGCAGAGCAACAGTTTAGACCTACCTGTATAAAAGCTAGTAAACTTCTGGCCAACAGACAAGTTTTTAACCCATGTTAATGCAGGCTTGCCGTTTCAATGGATTTTATCCGTTTTAACGGATATTTAAAGGTTAAAATGTACAGACGGATAATGTTAGATATTCACGGATATTTCTAACATCTGTGTTTGTCAACAATTGACACAAAAATTAGCGACGCACATGAATGGATTAACGAGATTCACTCATCTTTTTTGTGCTTATTTTAAACCGGCAAATCTTTCCTTTTATTTTTGCAGAAAAGATCATGCTATATACAAGCAAATATACGTAAATTTGAGTTTTATTTTATGCTAAAATAAATAAAAAAGGAAAATATTTAAAACCCCTCATAATGGCTGTACCCCATACTTTGTACCAAAAATTTTGGTGAAAACATGCGGCGATTATGTTAATAAATACGTGTATTTACATTTTATGTGCGGCGCCATGATACAAGCAAACTACAGTACGTCTCATTCGAGGCCATAATTAAACTTATGCAGATATATTTATTTTTCAACAATAAGTAGTCAGTTGAACATGTTCGCACTCATTCTACAAATTTTTCCAAATAGGAAAACGGGTGGAAAGTTTCACTGCTACTTTACCGAAACAGATTAGAAAATAGTTCAGTCTGTAAAAAACATTAACAGTAGATGGTTTCCTGTATAACATCTCAATTTTTCACAATACTATAATAATTTACTATACATATTAATATCACTATCAAAATTCTACAGCAAGAATCTCCTAAAAAACTTCGGAAAAGTACGTAGACGTAAATTTGAATTATTACAAGATTTTACAGGATTTTTTAATGCTAATTACAGGATTTTGGAAATTAACTTGGTGGCATCCCTGTATTAATGTAAACACTGAGTAATTATTTGAACAGGAATATGGTTAAGGACAAACAAAAAAAAAATATGGTTTTAGTAGTGACGGTTACAACAGTGTGGTTAGGAGGGAAGGGGGAAGAAAAAGAAGAGTAATAATGATGGAGGAACCGGGCAGTGAGAAACATTCTCTACCTTCCTCCCACTCTTGACACTTGTCAGTTTACGACTACAACTCCACCTTCTCCCCCTCACCCCACCCTTCCATCACTGCCTTTTTCTGATTTTCTGTGTATAGATCGCACCCTTGAATTTTTGTCAGTTATTTTGGAATAAAAGTGTGCGTTGTACACGAGTAAATAGGTATATCTATTAAATAATTTTTTATACTAACTACAGCATTTTTAAACTTAACTTATTTGCAACCCTAGGTTCTTGTATGATCGACTAACGTCAATATGAAATTGAAGTGGAAGTTCTAGTAAAAATACAGCCGGCCTGCCGTACCCGCAGTATTTTGTTCCAGGAAATCCGTTGATGTGCGGAAACTACGGATATTATCAATTGATTTAGCATACATAAAATAATACCTGGAAGTGGAGCCCTAGAGGGATCTTTATTTGTGCTGTGTTGCCACATTGCGCGTGAAAAATGTTGTACTGTATTTTGCCATTTAACATTTTCGTCTCCATTTAGCCCATGTTCTATGCAATGTGCTTATTATACTGCAGTTTCTGGAAATTCTCTAAATGTGAATTTTGCTAACAGTTTCATCTACTTCTTCATTGAGTTAGTAGTTGTAAATTCTTAGCTATTGATACTACACTCATTCACGTAGTAGGTCTTTTGTGTGTAAATGTAGATTTCAAGCTATTGATTGCATGCTTATGTGTTATCTTGCATGACTTGTGTTCATCTATGGGGCAGGATGCCGTAACCCTATTTTACGTTTTAGTAAATATACATGGTTGTGGTCATGTCTAAAATTATTTATTTTTTTTTTCCACAGGTTTTGTGTACATAAATAGATAATAGGTATTTAATTTTCTTCAGATTGCATTCTTTAGATTGTGTATAGAAATACAGTGCCATAAACTGGTGAAACTTGGTCCTGGGGGGGGGGGGGGGGGTAACTTTGTCTCACTCAAAATTTTGGTTTTTATGTCATTTAATGAAGAACATTTCAAATATTATCTGACTGGATTAAATGTATTTTTTTGAGCACTAGACTTCAATTATCTGTTTCTTTTAACCAAATGGTTTCAAATCTAATATTTTGAGTGGTACAAAGTCACCCCAAAATATGCCAAAGTTGCCCCAGTTTACAGTATATTGTACATGTTCGTGTCTATACATACGTATATACTTGTGTATAGTGCGCCCTTGTGTATAATGCGCACCACGATATTTGCAACAAGTTCCAGGGAAAAAAATGTATGTGCCTTGCTAGAATGTAAAAAATTATGGGAGTTAAAAACAGTAAGAGCGTGAGGGAGGCTACAATGAATAGGCCAGGGGGTAGGAGCGAAGGAACCGTGGCTAACAAAGAAAAGAGATAGGAAAAATTACTCGCACAGGCCAGAGTGTGCCGGGTGGAGAGGAAAATAGCGACCAAGCGGAAAGGGGGTGGGAGGTGTGGCTTGTCATGTCCCCAGAGCAAGCTTGCCTGTTTTTATTTACTGTCCGACCCCTGCACTGAGAAGAAAGAAAGGCTCAGGAATGCGGCAGGGGGTGGCTACAAGCAGAAGACTGTAGGGCCACAATCACCACCCTGCCTTGCCTTCCCTCTCCCGGAGAAAAAAAGAACAGTGTCGCCCTTTTTTATTTCTTTCCTTGGAAAGATGGTTATCACGATACGTACAAAAAAATAGGGTTTTAGCAGCGATAGTTAGGTAGAAGAGGTTAGGAGGGGGTAGAGAAAAAGAAAAGGCAGTGTAGTAATGATGGAACCAGGCCAGGCCGTAAGAAACATTCTCTCTCTCTGCCTCCCACGCTTGACACCCGCCAGTTTACAACTCCGCCTTCCCCCGCCCCCTTTTTTTCTTGTTGTTTTGGAAGAAAACCTTTTTTTCTCGTTGTTTTGGAAGAAAAGTGTGCATTATACACTAGTAAATACGGTATAGATAAGAAATACAGTACTTTGTACGTGTGTTTCTATATACACACGTGCATGCTTGCACGCTTGCGCACTCACATACCGTATTTGCCGGCATAAAGGACGACCCCGCACGTAAGATGAGTCATGGTTTTTAAGGTTCAAAATCTTGAAAAAAAGTAAGTTGTACCTTTTGAAATTCCCGACCTAATTTTTTTTTCTTTATCAGAAACATAAATATTTTGTTAAAATTGCATTTATCACTGGTATATGAACATCATAGGGGACACACAAACTAATAACATTGGCTACTACTGTCCTCTTGGGGGCCCGAGAGTCAAGGAAATGCACGGCGGCGGTAACACATGGCCGGCGACATCATCAGTTGTCGGCAGCTGTGCACAACTTGGCAATGCCGGACTTAGGCCTGCTGCACATTACATGGCAATGCCGAGCTGCAGCAGCTGCTTGCAAGGTTATAGCATTCAAATTCGTGTGTGCTGTCATCACCTACTAGCCAAGCTAGACAAATGAATGTGTGGTACGGTACAGTAACACCTAGTTAATTCGAACTCGGTTAATTTGAAATACTATATAAATCAAAGCCATCACTCGGTCCCGAACGTGAGGATAGAATTTTACATAGTATGGAGTTTGGTTGGTTCGAAATTCAATTAATTGGTAATTCGAAGCTTTTTTCTGGCTGAAACAGGGTTCAAATCCTACTAATTCGAAGTCATTTAGATAGTGAAGTCAGTAACGTTTGCAAAATCTAAGAATAATTCTGTGGCGTTGTACAGCCCTGGCTTTGTTTCCATTACTGCGCTTGTCCGTGTCGCGCTGACCTTGAGGCTTCCTTGCCGACTGCTTGTGTATGGTGCTCGAATTCGAATGTGTGTGTGTATGTGTGTGTGTGGTGCGTGCAAAGAGAGAGAAATGAAGAATGGAAGGTAGGAATAGTACAGCGTGCAACAGCCTGTGGCTGTGCTGTGTGATATGTCAATCACGTGATTTTGTGCTTTCCTCCTGCACTGTAAGCTAGATACAGTTACGGTAAGACACGTGCGCATGTGCCACGAGTCTGGAGTATTTCAACGGCCAGGGAGAAGCGGAGTGAATGAGGGAGAAGGTGAGGAAGAGGGTAGCTGGTCACACTGCATCAACTCGCCCCCCCCTCCCCCCTCAACGTAGGCAGAGCTGGTTTATTTTTATAACTTCTCCACTTCCCTTTCCCCAACCTAGCTAGCCACATATGAAGCAGAAGCCAGAATTGTGTCACCCTGCATGTGCCTCCCAGTCCTTGTTCTCTTCTACCTCCCTCCCCCCAACTCCCTTGCTCACAGGCATGAGTCACCAGTCAACAATGTGGCTTCTAGGAGAATACGGTCAGCAGAATGGCAAAATAAAAAAGTACACCTTTGTATCCCGTGTTCAGTTGACGTCGTCTAACTGGCAACTTGTGTGGGAGGAGAGAACATATAGCAATCAAGGTCACAGTGTCTGCTGCCTCCCGTGCTATGTTGCCACATTGTACGCACTGCTCCGATGCCATACAACCGTGTGGCCTGCTGCACTGCCTGTCGCAGTGTGTCACTCAACTCTCAATGCCTTATCGATTCAAATAATATTTAACTGACACTGCATTTGAGCCTCAGGCACTTTTACCTCGCAGCGAAGCGATCAATACAACGGGGGCATGTGCCTAGATCCTGTGTCTTGCCAGCACATTACTCACGAGTGGAGAAAACAAGGCTCTAGATACTGCGTGCCTAGATCATTTGTCTCGCCAGCACAAAACTCTCAGGCGGATAAAACAAGGATCTAGGTACCATACAACACATTCATTTGTCTAGTGTTGGCTGGCTGGCGACCAGGAATGCTTTACATTTTGCAAGCAGCTGCTGCAGCCCAGCTTGCCATGTGGCATGCGGCTGGCCTCAGACCAGCATTGCCAAGTAGTGCACTGTGGCCAGCAACTGATGATGTCGCTGCCGCCGGCCACATGTTATCGCCGCGCCGTGGCTCTTGGGCGCTCGGGGGGGGGGGGGGGACACTAGTACAGTTATCACCAAGAAAAACGCAGCACTTAACGACCAAGAAAAATGCAACAAACTTTTTTGGTTCAACTATTTCAAACTACTATTGCTCTTTTTTAATTCGAATGCATAACAGTTCTCAAAAACTAGCAGTGAAAATGGGTGTAGAAACACCTAGGGTGCTTTGTACTCTAACAAAAAAAAAAAAATTTTTTTTTTCTCTCTTTTCTTTAAAATTTGATAATTCGAAGTTATATAATCCGAAGTACAAAATTTCTGTCCCGTGCACTTTGAATTAACGAGGTTTTACTGTACCTAGATCCTTGTTTTCTATGCCCGAGAATTTTGTGCTGTTAAGACTAAGATCTAGGGATGCAGTAGCTAGTTCCTCGTTTTCTCCTCCCGAGAGTAATGTGCTGGCGACATAAAGGATCCAGGCACGCAATACCTAGATCCTCCTTTTCTCCGCGCGATAGTTGGGTGCTGGCGAGACAAAGGATCTAGTCAGGCGATCAAGTTGTATTGATAGCCAAGCGATGTACGCTTCGCTGTGAGGCAAAAGTATCGTATTTGCCGGCATATAAGACGACTGTTTTTACATATTTTCGGCCTTCAAAAATAAATTGCTACTCATCTTATATGAAGGTGCAAAATTGTTTGGTAACCTAAAAATTGTTTGAAGGTTAAGCTGTAAGCTGTGGTGTTGTATGATGTTTCAAGGAATTGCGTTTTTCGTCACAAATAAAAACAAGTACCCCTTTTTTTTATTATTATTATAATAATAAAATTTACGGTACAAAATTTTAATGAGCGTCATTCACAACAAAAGACACGTTTACCTCGCAGCAAAGCGGCGATCAACGCAGCTGGAGCGCGTGCCGAGATACATTGTCTCGCCAGCCTACAACTCTCGGGCGAAGAAAATGAGGATCTAGGTCCGCATGCTTACATCCTTTGTTTCGCAAGTACAAAACTCTCTGGCGGGAAATACAAGGATCTAGGTACCGTACCACACATTCATGTGTCTGTCTAGCGCTAGGCTGGCAGACAACAACAATGCACAGGAATGCAATGACTTTGCAAGCAGCTGTTGTAGTCCGGCGTTGCCATGTAGTGCGCTGCGTGCCTCAGTCTGGCGTTGTCAAGTCGCGCACAGCTACCTGCAAGTCGGCCGCTGCCGTGCATTTCCTTGTCTCTTGGGTGCCCGGAGGGCAGTAGTAGCCGATGTTATTCGTTTGTGTGTCTCCTATGATGTTTATATAACGGTAATAAATGCATTAAAAATACTTAAACTAAGATTTTAATGTTCCGGACAAAGGAAAAAATATTTTTTGTCTGCAATTTCAAAATTAACAATATACTTTTTTTTTCTCCCCCAAGATTTTGTACCTTCAAAACCATGACTCGTCTTATATGTGGGGTCGTCCTATATGCCGTCAAATACGGTATAACTTTCATCAAAATTTTGTTCCGTAAAATTAAAAAAAAAAAAAAAAAAAAAAAAACAGTGCACTTTTTTTTTATTTGTGATGGAAAACGCAATCCTTGTAACATCATACAACTTCACAGCTTTCAGCTAAACTTTCAAACGATTTTTAGGTTACCAAAAATTTTCACATCTTCACATAAGACGAGTAGCAATTTTTGAAGCCAAAAAATATGTTAAAATCGTTGTCTTATATGCTGGCAAAATACGGTACACAACACACGTGCGCATGCACACACACAACACATGTGCGCACACACACACACACACACTCATGTGAAGGAAACAGTTTTAATGTGTTTTTCAATGGTCCTTAAAATTCAGGTTTCTTAAGAGGGTTAACATCTTAAAAGGGTCAACCTGAAAATTAAATAATTTATTGTAATCAACTAAAATGTTATTACTATTTTTCAAATGATAACATACAACACCTACTGATATTACAGTGTAAATGTTGAGAAATATTTACAAAGTGCATACCTAAATTTAGTAAAACAAATATATCTTCAAGAAAAAACTCATATTCAACAAATTGTAGATGTCCTATATAACAACAGCAAAACAAAATATTTTCAACAAATTGTAGATGTCCTATGATACAACACCAAGACAAAATCCATTTTTTAAGTCTTCTTGAAAAACTTATCAATTTCTTTCCAGAAGCATGGCTTTACAGGTCTTCAGTTCCATGAAAGCCTTCATTACGGACTCTAGAACTTTAGGGGCACTGCTTAAGAAATACCCACAGCTCTCAATGTGTTGCGTGGCTTCTCTACATGTCAGAGGTGGCTTGTATGCTTCTTCAGTGTCTTGGTTGTCTTCTGGATCCTCATCTTTACCTCACAAGTCCTCCACATCCTGAATCTTGCAGGCAAGGAGGCTGTCATCTACATTCACAAACTTTTATAATGTAGAGTTTATTTGCAGTTGCTTGTGAACTTCAGCCCTGCTGCTGACATTCAGATTTTCTTCACTTTTTCTGGTGGCTCACTCTCGTCATCTGGCATCTTCCAGAACCCTGCTTTCCTGTAGCTGTTAGCAATGGTTTCCTTACTGATGTCATGTCATGATGCTGCCAACATCGGTATTGCATCAAGTAGTGAAAACCTTGTACATATACACCCTTTGATGAAATTAGCCATAGCAAATTGGAAACAAGGCGTCTACTTTGCTGCTTGTATCACACCCTAATCCCTGGTCTGCTAAACAGATATTGTATTGGCAGGCAAAAACTCTATACGCACGTTTATCAGGTTGACATGTGCTGCACATTGATTCACAACAGATTTTTTTTCTGCTTTTTGCAGTCATCCTCTATCCAATCATGCTAAAATTTCACTGAACAGCTTGCAAGTCATTTACTATTTCTGTAAGTGAATGGCAGATATTTGACATGCTAGAAGCATCTAGGTTTTTCAGCTTTACATATGACTAAAAATGGCAGTTTTTCAGTATCATCCATATTTGCACAGCACAGCACTGTGATTCTGATCTTACTCAGTTTCCCCCCCCATGACAACTTTCACCAGCTAAGTTTTATCAGGGACTAGATTAAAGAACAGCCCGCACTCGTCTTCCTTGAACACATCTCTGGGTTCGTATTCTGCCAAGTGTGTTGGCAGCACACCATTTCTCAAAGTCTCAGCTTCTTAATTGTCACTTTTGCTTTCCCCACTCGTTTTAAATGCAAATCCAGCCCTTTTTAAAATATATTAAGCCATCTGTTTGATAGCTTAAAATCAATGTTCATTTTTAAGAACAATTTCATATGCCTTTTATTTCTGCAAGGGACCCCTGACTGGTATGTTGAGGGCTCGTTTTTGTCTGAACCATTCAAGCAGCACTGCTTCTATTTTTTCTTAATTGATTTTTTTCAGCTTCTTTCTACCTTACACAAAAATGTGTCCTGATTTGACATTGTGCTGTTTACAGTTGACACTGGCATACATAATTCCTCAGCTTTCTTTGAGCGCGACAAGCTGGAATTAGCATCTACTGTAGCGATAATATCCTGTCTTTCCCACACTGATAATGGTTTTCGTTTCACACCACTGCTGGAAGTAATTTTTCACGTCACATTTATTTCACAGCTAGATTGTTAATGTAATGTACCGTAAAATTAAACAACCAAAATTTGCATGCAGGTTATTCACAAAAATGCAACCTATGTTTTTACCAGGTTTTTATGATGTGCAGGAAAACTTTATTTACTTCACATCAGTCTTGGCCTTGGCGTTTACCATTTAGCTAGTAATGATGTCGTCGTTTACCGAACGCAGCGCTGCTGTCGAACTTTACGCTGCCGTCCGTTCAGCAGCATCGCTGCACTCATAAAATACTCTACAACACTGAAGCAGCTTTCTCAGTGAAGACTTGCAGCACTGCCATAACAGATGGTCGAAAGCACCTATCAACTTCGTTTGCACAGATAGTGAACTGTGCAATCAATAGTGATGTAGCGAGTGACAATGTTTGTTTTACCTATCTGTAGTTATGGAGGCACACGTCTGTGTTGTGTATACTTTACGTAATTGTTAAAATCAAATTCTGCAGCTGTTTTGGTTTGGCAAAAATTATATAAACTTTATGATTAGATGCTGCCTGGCAATTTATGACTATCGTGAACATTTACAGTAAGTAAGTCTACAAATACGGTTCTAATGATGTAATAACTGTAATAGGTTTGTATGCTACAGTAACACTTAAGCTGTACATGAAATGTACATATTGGTTTGAGGGAACTGTCACAGTTCACTCCAATCGAAAGTGATGTTTTCAGTGGGTTTTTTGATATTATTCTAAACATTTCAAATAGGGAAAAAATACATTCTCCTTGTGGGAATATTTTCAGGACCTTTAAGGGAAATTTGTCCCCGCCATCTTGTTTCAGGTTTCCGATACTAACACATCTGTTGTGTGTTTAGAGAATCATTTCTCTTCGTAGCTGAAATAGTTCCGCAGATTCACGAAGGAGAGCAGCACACTCGCATCCTTGATTACGTGGTGTTAGTCAACTCCTCACATCTCTCCCCACATCTTTATCCTTGTTACTCTTTCCGGCCTCTCACCCCTCCCTGGGGCGGTTACCGGTCTCTTTCCATCACACCATTCCTTTCATAGGATCTAGCATTGTTGCCAAACCAGGTACTTCACGTACGGTGCGCGCGAGCTCTTGAGTCCCCGGCGTGTATGCATTGTCCCTCGTAAACGTCACGTACGCTACTGTAACACAGTGGCAAACACGTCCTAACTTACGACGTTACTGCGGTTAGTATGTGTGTCGACATGTTATCTGCCTCGTATTATTTACATGTTTACGGATGAAAAACGCATACCCGCCAGGGACTCAGAGCTGGCGCGCGGACAGAGCCAAGTAACATTCAGTGTTCAATAATTTGGTGTATTATATGCCGTTTCTAGATCGTGTAAGTGTTCAGCAAAAATGTCCAAGTGGTGTGAAGGTGTTACGTAGGGACGAAAACGTACCAAACGATCCAAAATTATTAAACTTCTTAAGCATG
>PNEQ01066506.1:0-15294 GCA_003012365.1 Medauroidea extradentata | reverse complement strand
TCCCCATCTCCACAACACCAATCCTTCCAACCCCCCGCAGTCACAATCTCCTCCCGCAGTGCATTGCACTACCCCACTGTCCTCACCTCTCCGTTCTCCTCCACACCCTCTGAATTTTCTCACTGTTGTTTCCGTTTCCCTTAGTTAGTGTGCAGGTCAAACTGCCCCATCCTCCCTCCCCGTTCATAACCCAATACAACCTGACCAAATTTTCCATTCTCCTCATGTCCCACAAAAATTTCCATCCCAATATTTGTATCAGTCACAAGGCATAAAGTTCCTTTCCTCCTCACCAGTCTGACCTTGCCTTTTCCATTTATTCATCATCCATCTCATTGCGCTTCTGTGCACCTTCTCCAGCTCTTGCACCACCACCTTCATTCAGCAACAGTCAAGAGAACAAGCAGGCCTTGACTTTATGTTAACTAAACACTAATTTTCAAGGCACAACTTACAATAAGAATGTATTGTTTGTGGACATATGCCAGTGCTCGTGTTTTGCTGACCAAACTTGTGTTAAACGACAAAGTACACAAAGAGAAAAAACCAATCCCAGAGGAATTCTGTCAGTTTGGTCAACCAAACATGAGCAATGACATATGTCCACAAACCAATACATTCTTATTGTCAACTCCCATTACAGCAAATAATCTCCTACAGCTTACAGCCAATTATTTAAATCAGTATTTTGTAGTGCAGAGTAAATTCAAATGTAGCGTAATTTTTTTTTATAGGAACTACAGTGTTTTACATCTTAAATTAATTTCACTAAATTTCTATCCTTTCAAGGCTGAACTTATGAAGTTAAATATTAATTTTTGCTCTGATGTAGATTTCAAACAAGAGCAGCATTTGTACTTATTTTCTGCATGTTTGCATGCTACTGCAAATCCTCTTGTGTGGATCTTACCAGAATCCTAGTAAGTTAGAGGATAGGCCTAACTGTACAAACTAGATGTAGGCCTATATTGATTTCTAAAAAACATAAAAGTTCAAACCAGGATAAGAGAGTGGTGGGAATGTTGAGCAGGTTTTGTGTGGTAAAATGTTAGTATGAATTTAATCTTATAAGCAGAAAGTTCTATTGAATGTATACAGAGCATTACATAGGTCTAAGCAATAAAATTAAAAATTACTTACTTGTCTGCAACTTGTAGTGCTGGGTGGGTTGCACTGGTTTCCACATCACCTATGAGAGGAGTCTCAAGAGGTACAGTGCTCAATGCGTTAACTCTTTATTTTACATGGCGAGTTTCCCCAGGAGGCCTATTAAGCCATGGGACGTAAACACCAAAATTTTAAGATATATTATCACTTCGTTTATAGAAGTTTCGCCTCCAGCTGACGTTTTATTTTCTGCAAGTTTTATTGTTCGAACTTGACATACGGGTTACTTCGCAACACCAACGATGTTTAATTAACATCAGAACAATATTTACTGAGACAGTACATGGTATTCAAACAATTATAAACTATGTAAATATTCCGTCGCCTAACCTAAATCCACTCAGTCAATTGGCCGTACCATGTCCTTAAATAAATAGCCAGCATGCCCACTATTAGGCTAGCAGAATATTTGCTGTACACACAAAATCAACTCCTTTTATAAAACAGACATGCAATTTTTACAGTGGATAATTATTAATAATGTTACACAGGTAAGTTATGCTACGATTATTATTGTCCTCACAACGAATGCACAGTAACTGTTTGGTTCGAAAACGTCTAAAATATTCGTTGCTGTAAAATTCCAGTGGATTTTTTTAAGTTACGCACAAACCTTTGAGCTAAATCAAGAAATTACGTCCGCACACTTCACAAACTAACCTATCAAACACAATTCTTGACCCGCCTTTTTTCTGAAAGCTCCACTAGATTCTAATTTAGGGTGGTCTCTCGTCGACTAGATTCTCGCACTTGAAAACTAGTGCGAAACGAGTGGACCTTCCCACTATATTGAACTGTGCATACGAAAATCGCAATCTAGTAGATTCCTACACTTGGAAACTAGTGCGAAGCAAGTGGGCCTTCCCACTAGATTCAACTGTGCATACGAAAATCGCGATCTAGTGCCAATTTCTAGTATTAGTGGACACTAGATTCGTCTCTGCATACGGCCCTAAGTCATTCATATATATTAGGAACAGTAATGAGCCCAAAACACTTCCTTGTGGGACACCAGTGTCCATCACTTTTGGCTGAGAGCAGTAAGTATTTACATAGTCATTTTTTTTTTTTTTTTTTTTTAGTGATTTCTACCAGCTGTCTCCTATTTGTTAGATACGATTTTAAAAGAGCATTTGGTTTTCCTCTAATTCCCACATTTTCTAATTTATCTGGTAATATTGTGTGGTCCACAGTGTCGAACATCTTTGACAAGTCAAGAAAAATTCCAATTGTGTCAATATATTTGTCACTGCAGGATAAAATTTTTTCCAGGAACTTCCCTATTGCTGTTTCAGTATTTTTCCCTTTTATAAAACCATGCTGAAAGCTATTTAGAAGCTTAAATTTTGAATGATAGTTTACAATTCTATTTTGTATCACTGATTCAAATATTTTTGAAATGACACTCAGAATCGAAATGGGTCTATAGTTTTCTATTTTAGTTGCCTCCCCTTTCTTAAATATTGGAATAACCTTAGCTACTTTTGAGTCGTCTGGAAAAACACCAGTTTGAAATGATTCATTAATGATATGTTTTAATGGCTGTAAGAGAAGCTCAGAACATTTTTTAATTGTCTGTATAGGACTGCCATCTAATCCAGAGGAGTTTTTATTTTTAATATTTCTGATACAGTTTGCTATTTCCAGAGTGTCCAATGGATATAAATAAAATGAAGACCTGGCTATGTGTTTATTCCACACCTCGGCATTCTGCTGTGTATTTTGAACATATAGATTTTTTTGCTGCATCACAGAACTAGTTGTTTATGTAGTTTGCTGTATGAATAGTAGAGTTCATTATTTCCCCTTAAGGGCACGGTTACCGCAATTTTCATCACCATTTTTTATTTTTAATTTGTACCACATATTTATTTCTTATTTTAGAAACAAAATGTGACTAAATTTAGGTCTTGTGAAATTTTTTTATCTCTCATAGTTTTCGCGTAATGGCTTTTGCATGTTTCCGTTTTAACGACTACACTAAAACCAACTGATATACCAAACTCAAAAAAATCACAGTGGATAAAGACATTGCTAGCTACAATGACATGCTCATAAAATTTAAGAATAAACATTATTTGTATTTTTAAAAAAATTATTGAACTTTTTAAATTTTTATTTTCAGTTTCAGCAATTTTTTTAAAATTCAAATAATTTTTATTCTTAAATTTCATGAGCATGTCATTGTAGCCTGCAATGTCTTTATCAACTGTGATTTTTTTGAGTTTGGTATATCAGTTGGTTTTAATGTGGTCGTTAAAACGGAAACATGCAAAATATGACTTTTAACAAGCCATTACGCGAAAACTATGAGAGATAAAAAAATTCATAAGAGCCAAATTTAGTCACATTTTGTGTCTAAAACAAGAAAAAAATATCTGGTACACATACAAAATAAAATAATGATGATGAAAATTGTGGTAGACCGTGCCCTTAACATCCTTAATTGTTAGACTGTGATGGGAAGTTTTTTTGCAAACCAGACTCTTGTTTTATTTTGTTCCAGACTGTCCTTGGTTTATTGTGAGATTTATAGATTACCTGATCATTAAAAAGTTGATATAACCGGCCTAAGGGTAGAAACTAATTTGGGGCTTATATATATATATATATATATATATATATATATATATATATATATATATATATATATATATATATATATATATACATATATATATATACACACACATATATATACACACACACATATATACACATATATATTTACACATATATATACACTCACACATATATATATATATATACACACACATATACACACATATATACACACCCTTGATACGACTGGCCTAAGTGTAGAAACTAGTTTGGGGCTAATATTTATATTTATATAAACTCGATATGACCACCCTAAGGGTAGAAACTAATTTGGGGCCATTGAATGTTTAATTAGGTTAAGTAATTTATATTATTTTGTTTTGAATAGTTTGAAATGTTTTTGTATGAAATTTTTTTAATTGAGATTATTACTATCGATGGCTAAATTAAGAGAGACCTAGCATGAGTTCAACATGTGATACCAATTTTTTGTGTTGTTAATTATGCCTCTAGGTTTTATTCCAACATAGCTGCATAAATGTATATAAAAAGCCAGGCGAGCCTCATATTCTTGTCAGTTACATAACTAGTATAAATATTCGCTTGTCCTGTTATTACATGACACGTTACAAACGTATACTTGTAAGTGTTACTCAGAATGACAACAAGCACTATACCCCATACTGAAAATTAACAGGAATTTCTTATTTATTGTATTGAAAATTAAACACGATGGCTATTGTTAACATATAAACGAAAATATATAACTTGAAAACCAATTTTCGCCAGCTGTAAGAATCGTATTTTACTCGGAAACTATCGTAGGATAGTCATTTAGATACACTGCAATTTAAACTTCGCGCCAAGTTTTGCACACTGAGCCGCCTAGGTAGCACTAGTGTCGATGTCGCCGGTATCGCCAATGTTAAAGTATAGGCCGTGTCCGGTATTATCCTCTGCTGTATTTGCTTTTAGTCATGGGTAAGGTTAATTCTACTACAGGTTAGAAAGAAAATACATTTTCTTATGGGAGAGCTTGGCACAGGGAAAATTTCTGCCACTAGTTTCGCTTCGATCGCTAAGAGAGATAAATACGAAACTGTATTAAAATTAAATTTAAATGAACTTGGAAACGATACTCGTCATTTAATTTAATTTTCAAATAAAAGAAACCAATTTCGCCTTAAATTGTCAACTTAATGAAACTAAGGTCCGGTTTCACCAACCAAGTTTAAGCGATTTAATCTAGATTACTCTGTTCTTAATCTCGATTATACATGTTTTGGGTTTCATCAAGCAGTTAAACTCGAATTTCTCGTCTTAAGCGAGATTAAATTTAACTGCTCGATTTTGGCCGGTTAACGTCACTAATCTCGCTTAAGTTCATAATAAAATGGCGCGAGCACTGTATAGTTTGGTACTTGAAGACAATATACACGATGAAGACTTTATTCCTGTGTATCTGCCATGTAGGATTAGAGAAATAAATCATTATTTTAATGAGAATGATGATACAGACTTCCAAATACATTTCCGCTTGTCAAAACAATCGGTCCATTCTATTTCATTGATACATACACTGACAGTACAGAAGTTACAGTGATCTAGAGGAGCCGACCCCCCATGGCTCAGTTGGTTGAGCGGCCGACTTTGGTGCGAGCGGTTCTAGGTTCGATTCCCAGGTCAGGCTGGGTGTTAATTTGTGTTTGTCCATTGGGTCTCAAACCTTGTCACCATACTAATTGTCTCATGTCAAATACTGGGGTCACTGGAAATAAGTCAAACCTAAAGGGGGGGATTGGTTGGTGCAGTTTTGATGCGGAAGTCTCCGCATCGCCGCTGCACCAAACATAAAAAAAAAAAAAAAAAAAAAAAGAGGTAAGATGTGTAGGTTCTACGATTAGGAGGAGTGGTTCGATGCTTACCACTTCCAAATTTTAATTTTCAAAATAATTGCATGTAAGCGTCTTTTATACAAAAGTTATTTGATAAATAAGTTCAGTGTTATTTATGAAGTTCAGTGAGCATTTAAATTTATTTTTTTTCCTTATTGAAAGTACAACTACAAGGTTATTTCTTGTAATTTTACAAACACATACTTTGTATTTTATTACAATGACAACTATTGTAGTTTCACAAAGAATTTCTTTGGCAACTGGGTTTCCAAAATATTTTCTTTGTAAAAGTACAAAACATTTTTTTACAGTGCATGAGGTTCTGTTAAACATTTGGTACTTTCAGGTTAGCAAAACATATACAGATGAGAAAATAATTAAACAATCGTAGGTAGATAAACATTTGCATTTACAGCGATAAAATAATGTAAATTATATTTGCTGGATTATCTTCCCCTAGTCTTCCTTTCTTGCTTTGCTCCAAAGTTACCCAGGGGTACCTAGCCCCCTAGCTGTACATTCCCGCCCGTCCCCCTAGATAGTATGATGCAATCACTCCCTCCTTCCCCTCAAGAACGTTGTAATAAAGTTTCCAAATGAAATCATCCACAAAAACACATTCGGCAATTTCCGACAAGTGTTCGGGTATTTCCGACACAATTAAGGCAACTCAGCTCACACAACCCATCGTGCAGCCTAGTTTAACTCATCTCTGGTAACTTAAACTCGCTGTGTTGCTGGTGAAACACACCTCTAACTTAAACTCTGGTTTAGCTCTTCATCGAGTTTTGCTAGACTCGCTTTGTGGCAAAGTTAAACTTCGTTGGTGAAACTGGCCTTTAAAATTCAGGAAAGGTCTGTGATTGGTCAGTTTGGAGCATTAGCGATACCAACGCTCAAGTGGCAGAAATTTTTCCTGTGCCAAACTTATAACATTGATCTTTCTACAAATAGCAAATACCACATTTACTGAGTTGAACTCATGGTCTTCCTTGAACAAATTAATTCTTAATGTAGGAAAAACACATATTATTAATTTTTTGACAAAACAAAAAAAAAAAAAAACAGTAAACAAACGGACGTATATATTGCTAGCAATGAAGAAAAAATCAATGAAACAACTAAAACTAAATTTCTTGGTCTACAGGATGTGTTCCTAAATTGGTAATCACACATTGAATATATTCTACCTAAACTTAGCTGTGCTTGCTTTGCTTTACGTAATATTGTCGAAATTTAAAACAGAACACAATAAGAATGGTCAATTTTGCATATTTTCACTCTATCATGACATACGGCATCATTTTTGGGGCAATTCCACTGACAGTAAAATAAGTATTTTGCATGAAAAAAGAGCAATAAGAATAATGAACAACAAGAAACAAACTGACTCCTGTAAACCTCTTTTTAAAAGCACCAAGATATTGCCATTGCCATGTAAATATATGTATTCACTGCTCCTATTTATGTCTAAGGACAATAACATTTTTGAGAAAAATGAATTCTATCACAAGCATGACACTAGAAATAAAAAACACATTCACATGCCCTCTGTAAATTTAAAATTAGTACAAAAAGGGCCTTACTACTCCGGTAGTAACATTTTTAACAAACTACCAAAAAAACTTGCAAGAAATATTTTTCTCAAACCCTAAACTTTTCAAAAGAAAACTGAGGGATTATTTCTCTGAACATGCTTTTTATTCAGTAGAGGAGTACTTAAATCATAAACATTAAATTACATACTTGTATAACAGTGTACATGTGACGCATTGCCGTGCGCTGTTGGTGAGTGGTATTGCCATGGGCGCCAGCTTCCCTGGGATATACCGGGCGGAGAGCATGAGAGGGGGTCGTTCGGCCGTCAGCCGTAGGGGCACAGTAACGTAGGCGTACATGTCAAGACACAGGGGTATTCACTTGGTGTGCGTATACATGGAATCCTAACCTTGTCAGAGCCAGGTTATACGCTCAACACAGATCCCTCTTAAAGGCCTAGTGAGGTAAACTTTTTCACAAGAATGTGGTCGAGACCAATGTTCAATTTCTTATTTACTTACGTAACACGATTTAAGTTGCACACGTGCGCCGCAGATTGCCCCGTACACATTGAGGTTCCCTGGCGGACACACACAGGATACACTTGACTAGGTTAACTTTACCTTATTCACTACACACAAATTATTATTAAAATTGAAAATATTACGTTAAATGTTAAATTTACGTTGGGATCTAGGGCTGCATGGCTCTGAGGTGAATAGCAAACGGTTCCGGTATTAATTGAGTCTATTGCAGCTAAAAATCAGTAAGACAACCTTGAAGACCTCAGAGCACGCGACACGCGTGCGCCCCGACCGAGCTCAACACCGAGACTGAATTGCGATATGGCGAGCATGTGGCGATCTCCCTCGTGCACACCATTCGCCAAATGAACAATTAAAAATAGCTTGAGATTGTTTTTGATGAAAGTACATGCACAACACTGATGGAAATAATTAATAAAAATTTACTATGATGAAACACAAAGAATAGATGAACATTTTAGACACTCGTAAATGATAAAGTTGGTAGTAAAGATATTAATGAAACAATTACACAGCACTTGCGTTTGTCGGTACTTAATTGTTTTTGACGTGCCGACAGAACACACACTAGAAAACCTTTTCACAAACTCTTTTCAAAACATAAAAACCTGACAACAAATGTTAAAGTACTGCCTTATATGTCTTTTTGGCGCGAGTATGCTGAAATTAACCACGTTACTACGGGAGATCTCTTAAGTCCCTTCCCATTGACCGTCCCCACTTCAATTCCCTGTTGGGTCAATAAAACTGAAATGTTTGGAATGTTTATCATTACGCTGGTGTGCTACACTGACAAGTTACAGACTAAAACCTATGTGTCACTTACATGGCTATGCGGATGTGGTGTTCCCGTTCCTACCTGGCTGATGATCCATGCACACGTCGTCGGGTGCACAGCTGACGTAGGGTGCGCGGGGGCACTGTTGACGGTGATGGTGGTGCTGTAGGGACAAACGGGGCTAGGGTGGTTGGCGTCACATGTCAGGTCTCTTTCTCCCCCTTTCCTTTTCCTTTTTCAGATTATTGACGACTTCATCCAGTTGCAATATAGGAAGTGATGAACGAAGATTATTTATTCATATTATATACTTGTACATAAATGTATAACCTTAGGTTTGTTTTACTCGGCCTTGACCTGGCGACTCTTTGTGCTCTTGCAGCTCTCGGGGCACTCCTAGGCGTTTTACTCACTGGAAACAAGATGGTGCAGGGTGTTTTACTCGTCAGGTCAAGATGCTCCCAGGTCAAAAAGAGCAATGCCCTTTTAGCTCCTCCTCGCGAGGAAGAGTTGCGAGGGTTGGTAGGAGCGAATCGTCTGCTAGACATACAGCGATCATACTGCTGTTGACTGCGCAGTTTACTTTTGCTGTCTTGTTTGAAAATAGAGAAAATAAGAATTATTTCAGACATGGATGACGACAGTAAAGTTGCGGCAGCTGAATACGTTTTTTTTTTTGTTCTAACCAATAAAAGTTTTGTGTAATGGTGTTGTTTGCATGTGGTTGTTTGTTAGTTTTATTGCATCCTTATGATCTTTTCTGCACATGTTGTACAAAGATATTGGAGATGTCATAGAGTTAACATAATATATAGTTATAACATAAAAATCATGATATAAGGTTATACATAACATTAGGTTATACATTTATGTACAAGAATATAATATGAATAAATAATCTTCGTTCATCACTTCCTATATTGCAACTGGATGAAGTCGTCAATAATCTGAAAAAAAAAAAAAAAAAAAAAGGAGAAGAAAAGCGGGAGAAAGAGACCTGACATGTACACTGTTATACAAGTATGTAATTTAATGTTTATGATTTAAGTACTCTTCTACCGAATAAAAAGCATGTTCAGAGAAATAATCCCTCAGTTTTCTTTTGAAAAGTTTAGGGTTTGAGAAAAATATTTCTTGCAAGTTTTTTGGTAGTTTGTTAAAAATGTTACTACCGGAGTAGTAAGGCCCTTTTTGTACTAATTTTAAATTTACAGAGGGCATGTGAATGTGTTTTTTATTTCTAGTGTCATGCTTGTGATAGAATTCATTTTTCTCAAAAATGTTATTGTCCTTATACATAAATAGGAGCAGTGAATACATATATTTACATGGCAATGGCAATATCTTGGTGCTTTTAAAAAGAAGTTTACAGGAGTCAGTTTGTTTCTTGTTGTTCATTATTCTTACTGCTCTTTTTTCATGCAAAATACTTATTTTACTGTCAGTGGAATTGCCCCAAAAATGATGCCATATGTCATGATAGAGCGAAATATGCAAAATTGACCATTCTTATTGTGTTCTGTTTTAAAATTTCGACAATATTACGTAAAGCAAAGCAAGCACATCTAAGTTTAGGTAGAATATATTCAATGTGTGATTTCCAATTTAGGAACACATCCATTTGTAGACCAATAAATTTAGTTTTAGTTGTTTCATTAACTTTTCCTTCATTTTTAGCAAGATGTACGTCCATTTGTCAAAAAATTAATAATATGTGTTTTTCCTACATTAAGATTTAATTTGTTCAAGGAAAACCATCAGTTCAACTCTGTAAATGTGGTATTTGCTATTTTTCTGAGTTCTTCTACAGAATCACCAGAGACAACTATACTTGTGTCATCAGCAAATAAAATGGGTGTAACGTTAGGGTTCTGGGAAAGTGGTAGATCATTTATGTACACTAGGAGTAATAGTGGACCTAAAATTGAGCCTTGTGGAACACCATGTTTTATTTTACCAGGTTTTGAGAAAAACAGTTCACAAAAATTGGTTAATATTTACAGAATGTGTTTAATTTCCGTAAATGATGAGTTCCTTTCACGAATTTTTCTTCTTTGTGGTTAGTAATTCAAATTATTAAAAATCGTTAAGTTATTATTCTCCTTTATTTTGGACTTGTATATCACCTGGTGTACATATACTGTATATTCAATGAGGGTTTGTATATATTTCTTGTACATAGAGTTTTAATTGTTATAAACTTGATGAATTCCTATGCTACTGTACTGTTATGTACTTAATGTAGTTCAACGGAATAATAAATACATACATACGAATTATTATTATTTCTCAGACTAATTAAGTATAGTACAGTGTATTTTTCTAGCTTCTCATAATTTCATTAGAAGGCACTTTATCATTTATAGTGCATTATTTGGTGCAGCTGTAGGAACTTCATCATTTTATGATTCTTGTTTATTAAAATTTCTAAATATGTCTGCTAGTTCCGCCATTAAATCAACGCAATAGGCGTTTTCCTCGCTCCTCCGAGAGTTGTCAACTCTTTTTGACCTGGGTTGACCTGGGTTGACCTGGGTCAACTTGCCCCAACTCTTCCAGCTCCTGAGAGAGGCCGAGTAAAACAAACCTCTTATGTTATGTAGAACGTTATATCATGTTTTTTATGTTATAACTACATATTATGTTAACTCTATAGCATGTCCAATATCTTCATACAACTTGTGCAGAAAAGGTCATAAGGATGCAATAAAACAAACAAACAAAACAATCCTGTAGTAGAATTAACCTTAGTCATGGGCCACACGCCACATGACCTCACACTGCCTGTTAAGTTCTGTTGCGAATCGATACATTAAGAAATACACTTCCTATTCTTAATTCAACTCTTATCTACACGCCATAGTCCTTAAGTTTTTAATTGTGAAACCAGCTTTAGCCTGACAAGTCGCACGATTGCCAGCATAAGGCCCCTGGCTTGACCCAGCTCTTAAAGCTACTAAAAACCGTTAGCTACGGGTGAGGCTCTTTTCACAGAACTCTCTGCATGCTCGAAGGTCCCCGAAGAGACAGCCTCCCGAACATTACCGAACACTTGCGTTGCTGGGGCAACAGCTGTTTACAATGGTAGTGCACACACATTATTTTTTGCTGGAACGGAAATATATTTCTTGTCAATTATGAGTGGTGGAATACATAAATTACTATGTTTGTGTTGGAATACGTGCAGTGTTTGGTTGTGAAGACAAATTTATGCCATATAGGGCGTAATTAACACGTTAAAAGATTGTAAAAGAACATGACTTAAAAGTTCATTGAGACCACAAGGCAAGGAAGACTCGCTATTTGTCCGATAACTTTATACGTTCTTGTTTTTATAGCTTTGCATTTAGTTTATGACGGTATAATTTATGTAGGAATGGTCAAATAAATTATAATTGTGTACGAATTCGTAAGCAGTTCGACTGAGGAAAAAGGTCGCTATTCAGCTTCGTTAACTTTACAGCTTCGTTAATTTCTAGTAACTGCTTTTACAGTTTTGGTATTTTCCTTTGATATTTACCGTCTGTTGAATTTCTGTTAGCTACTTTTATGATATAGAAATTAATAATGGAAATTTTTTGTTTGAGGGTTCAATGATCTCAAAATCAACTTGCAGGGATGTGGCAAATTTCACTGCATTCATTAGAGAATATATTTTAAAGTAAGAAAAACAAAAATATTTTTTTGCTCGCCATACAAGATAATTACTTGGAAACTAGAATACACCATAAAAAATAACCTGCCAACCTAATAACAACAAAGCAGTTTCAAATTATAAACTGCAAATGATAAGTCCTGTACGTTGTTAAGTCATACTTCACGTTTTCGATATTGTAACCCAACAGAAGCTCTTTAATCAACCGGGTATTGTAGAAACTGAGATGGACACCGTTGAGGGACAGATGGAGAATTGGAAGACTTGTCAGGTTGTGTAAGTTGATAAATGGTGAGGGGGATGGAGCAGTTTGGCCAGCAAGCTAACTAAGAGAACTTTTCAGGGACAAGGAAACAACAGTGAGAAGATTGAGAGGGTGTGGAGGAGAACGGAGAGGGGTAGACAGTCGATGCTGGTAAGGACGGTGAGGGACTGGAATGCACTGCAGGAGGAGTTGTTGACTGTGAAGGAGGTTGGAAGGTTTAGGAAGGGAATGGAGGATTGGCGCTGTGGGGATAGGGAGGAGTCGGCTTGCCACCAGGCGTTATTATAAAATTATCATTATACATTTGAACTAATATTTTATATTTTTCAATGACCAGCATAAATGAATGTGTGGTAATAACAAAGAACGTATAAAGTTGTGATGCTAATTGTGTGCATGAATGAATTTTTAAAATATGTTCCACTTGCATGTCTTCATTTAATGAAAATGTAAAAAATTTAAAAGCTGTACTGTTTGAAATTGACTATTTCTACTTCATACAAAAAACTTGACAACGGAATCCTGTCCTCTGTTGTTCCATAACTCTACTTGCAAGGAAAATTAAAATTCAGCAGTGTGATGATGTACCTTCTCCCCCTTTTCCAGTCTCACACTTTTTTATTTAATTACTGCCAAGCTCATTTCCATGCTTCTATAGCTTATAAGTAAACATGTTTGAATTGTTAAAATGTTTCAAACCATGTAAATCAACAATATAGCCGTCTCAAATTTGAAGCTGTTGTATGGTCTGATGAGAGCCACCTACATGGAGCTTCTTACAACACATTGGGGGCTCGGAAGCGAAGTTATGATAATAGTATCACTGACGCCCTGGCCTGGTCACCCACATTGCTCTTACATGTAAGGTAATGACTGATGTGTAGTGTTTGTGACATTACTGGAGATATGTAGGCTATAGATCTTAAGGCGATGAGCCTGCCGTTGTTGAAAAATCTGCGGTAGAGTACATTACAGAAGTCTTGAATAATTTATTGTGTTTCTATATACTAGAATGTAAGACAACTTGGTAGAAATGCCTTTTTTTTTCGCTGTTGGGCAGCTTGGAAGTTGTGTTTTTAATTTCTTTAAAGTACCCAACAACCCTCCTGAAATGTGTTTTCAGCAAACAGTGTAACATATAATAGGAAACAATATAATCAGTATTTCTAACTCGCTTCATCCATGTTCAACACCCAATTAGACAGGCACCTTATTTTTAAACAACTACTTGCTCTCCCTGACATTCAACATGTGACATTGATTTAAACTGTATTAGTCTGAAGTCGTACACTGTCACATTCCGCAGGGCTTAAAATTGGACATTTGAGATGGAACAGGTAGCTCAGATAAATAGGAAATGTGGCAGCAATATGCTGTGTCCTATAGTTAGGCTCTAACACAGTGTATGTGTGGAGTGTTGTAGGAAAATGTATAACCAAAATTAGAAAGTCCTTACTGGGAACCAAACCCAGATCCTACTATGAAGTCAGTGGTTTTACCACTTGACACTGCTTTGTTTTGTCACAAAACATTATGAAGGCTTTACAACACACTGTTTTGTTTAAACAGTTTATTGTCTGCTACTGAAGCTTGAATATTGTAAAAATTTTAGGTAAGATAGTTGGTAATTAAAAAAAATTAATAACAATAATCACATTTACTTAAATATTTGAATTGGTACTTTCTGCCATTTTGCCTACATAAATTATTTTTCGGTTGGCTGAAAATTACCAGTGCATTATTCCATATGAAGGAACTAATACATTCAAGGTGTAATTATGTTGTTAGTAAGGGAAACTTGACGCAGTCTTGTTTGTCATAAGATATTTTTGTGAGAGGTAATATCAATTGAATCAAATTTCTGACATTATACTTATTGAATACTTGCATTCATATGATCAAGTTGACGTGTCCGTTGTCAGCAGGGGGGTGACACAGGATAGGGCCTACGCAGCTCTTATTTTCTGTAAACGATTGTGTGTGTACCAATATACAAAATTACAAACATCACTGCTCGATATTGTAATATATTAACAGAAATAATATTTGTAGGCAGTTACCATACATTACAGTGTTAATGTCGGAATCTACACGAATTAAATCTTTTGTTTAGTTGTAAAAACTGTTTAAAGAATGTTGATGTATATTGAGAGTCTTGAAAATTTTTTGTAGTGGTACACCCGAGGATCGTGTAAGGATACGCCGCCATTTTCCATTACTATTATCACTCGTGTGCATGCTCGCCGCGTGGTTGCGTTTCATCAACATTTATCGTACCAAATGGTTTGTTTTAGTTAGACCTTTTACTTTTAAAGTTCCAGGTGCATTTTATTTTGCCTAGAACTAGGTTTTTATTGTACCAGTTATATGTGGCTTCATGACCTGTGTTTCGTTTCGCTTTAAAATGTTTTTACGACCGATGTTAACATAATAGAGTGGTAGTGTGTTGTGTCTCACATGCTGCCAGTTGTTTGAATAATAATAATAATAATAATAATAATAATAATAATAATAATAATAATAATAATAATAATAATAATAATAACTGACTTCGAATGTACCTAATATTACGTACGTACTATGAACAGTACTTTAAATAAAAATATCAGATGTACTTGTATATAACCTTAAAGTTACAGGTTATGAGTGCACACAATATTATTGGTATATTGTATATATTGGACAATTATATTGTGCAAGGTTGGCACTCATTGTCTGTGATGTGTTGTGTAGGTATTTGTTTCTTACATTGCTTGTTCTTCGTGTCTGAAAATGCTCGTGCTGAGAGTCAGTGTCTGTTGTGTGTTACTACAAGGAATGTTGTGTGTCATGTACAACTCCAAGGATGCGAATACATATCTGTCAAAGTATACTTTACTTCTTATTTG
>PNEQ01066505.1:0-15294 GCA_003012365.1 Medauroidea extradentata | reverse complement strand
CACACCCACATACACCACACACACACCCACACACACCCCCACACACACCCCCACACACACCTCCACACACACCCCCACACACACACCTCCACACACACCCCACACACACACCCACACACACACACCCACACACACAAACATATATATAAATATAACTATTGGGTAAAAATGGTATGTTCTTCTTTCAGAAATTAATTTAATGTATGAACAGTTACAAATCATTTTTTGTTCCCCATTCTTACTTTCACTCAAAATAAATACTGTATAGTATATACAACTGAAATGGAATAACAGTATTTTATTTTTATCAGTGATGCAAAGTTTAAATTTACAATAAATATAGTAAAGTAAATTTATGTTGACTAGTGCATGTTCATTATATGCTATGTGTAGGAAAGGGATGGCACTGAATTTGAGAATGTTATAAAAAGGAACACTGACCCTACCCCCAATGATGGAAAATCTAGATTTCAAGAATGGTGCTATTTAAGCAGTTTCTGTAAGGCAAGAGGTGATCTGGACCCTGCGAGCCCCCCCCCCCCCCCCCCCCCCCCCCCCCCCACCTTTCCTTCCGGCTATGTTCCCTGCCTCGGCCACACTACAGGTACACAATGAGAACATTATCATAAACCACCTCAAACACACCTCCTCAAACACATACATGCAAAAACTAATGCATAAACATGTTCACACGTGTATACGCATTAAACACATACTGTATATGGTAGTGAGCTGAAGGATGCAGCAGTTTTACTACCTTTCAAAAGTCAAGGATATTCCTATGAGTATACATAATATTGAGTGAATTGGAAACCTTAGCATTCCATTAAATGAGATCCTCCACCTGTGAAGAGGCTCACACATTTGCAGCTTCAACCCTCTTGCACTCCAAGACTTTACAGGATTATTGTGTATTACCGTGTTAGGGTGATCTAGAACACAACAGATCACATGTTCATCAAGACATACATACTTTGTGCCTGATATACAAACAATATGGTGGAACATGAAGATATTGTAAACAACTTTTAAAATCAAACAATTCTTTATTCATTTTTAAGGACGAGTAGTTTGCATAATTATCTAATACAATGTTCAATAACAAGCAAATAGTATCACGCAAGGTGATCAAAGAAAATAAATGACATTCAAAAGGAAATATTTTAGGTGCTGAATTATCACAACTGGTATAATTTATCACATGACAAACTCACTCTTGGTGTCCCACAGTCATACTTCCTTGCCAGCAATACAAAGAAGAATCAAAGGGAATTTTAATGACAAATAAACTATATTATCACCTGGCAGCTGAAAAATAGTTCCATCTTCCAGCTGTAATTGCACCCACACTTCTGCCATGTGGTTTCGCAATCTGGTAACCCTGACAATGATGAAGTTCCCTTTGATGTCAGTTCCTTGAAATGTCATGCTGTCCGTGTACTGCGAAAGATAACAAATACACGGCACACATCTTGTTCACTATTACACAAGTTTAAATATATTCAAGAACACATCAGCTCAAAAAGCAATCTCATGTCAACATATTTAGTACTGTAACACATTTTAAATTGTTGCCTAAGCTTTTACCATTTAAACATGGTGTGTGCTTCATACACTCCATGGAAGGACCAACTTATAAACTTTTACCATGAGTTGGTACACACTTGAGGGATTTAATTTGAACCATACTGGTTCCAGTGATGGCGAGGGCGGCGTGCAGCGGACTTTATTTGAACTTTCATCGGCTCGGAATGCGACCTCTTTGTTTCTACGTTAGCTCTGTACTTTCTCTTTGCACCCCTTCTACTCTTCCTCGCGCATGCGTGTCCGTCATTAGGCTCTGGCCAAGCCGTGGTGTGTGCTCTCGTGAGCTTTTAGCTTCTCTCTTCTTCCTGGACTGCTATGGAATTCATGTAAGCGTATAGCTCCATTTGTCGTTTTAGCTTTTGGGAACTCGTTCCCCATGTCGGCAAGGCGGCTGTCGTCATTGTGTTAGTTTTAAAAGTATTTGCTTTTTTCTGTTTTCAAAATTTTCTCTGTCGGAAGCCGTCTATGGAAATTCTTTTCGCATTTAGAGTTTAATAGTCTTAATGTATCGATCGACCGTTTGTTTGGTATTGTTCGTGTTTGAGACTTTTGTGCCCAGCGTTGGCAGGTATTCTTAATTTAACCTTCGGTAGTCTCGTACAGACTATTTTGTGCGTGCTTTGCTTAGTTTTGCCAATTGAGGACGAATGGAGCATTACACGTAGTTATACGTTTAAATGAAAATGAATCCAGTTTGACCTTGATTAATAACAGGATTGTATTCAATTCAGTATGTAACTTGACCAATTTACCACTCAAATAATTGATAGTTTGTTTATTATCCTTATTGTGTATTTATTGCTCATAATTTATGGTTAGTGTTTGCTGCAATTGATTAGTGTGGTTTGGTAATTTCTGATTTGCATATCTTTTTGGACTATTTGTTCGTTGTTCCTGCAATGCTGCGTTAACTTATTTTGTATACTATGCATGTCGATTGTGGTACCGCTTGTTTATGACAGTTGCATGGCATAATGCTTAAAGCTGTAGTTTTGCTCCGTTATGATTGTAATTTAAATCTGCTTACGAGCTAAAGTTGATTGTTATTGGCATTGATTTCGCCTTTAAGCGTTGTGTATTTTCTTATATACAGGGAGGGATCAATCCCGTCACTCAATGCGAGATTTTCTTTTTAATGTTAAAGGTGTGTAACCTAAATCTTTTGAAAAACTGTATACTCTAGTCATATCTTAAATAAAAAGAAAAAAACTTGAGGATTGATAGATTCAAGTGTAAACAATTTAGTAATGTCTAAATTTTTTTTTTTTACGTACGCACGTTTTGTTGCAATCATTTTCAATAAATATTCTTGCATTTTAGTATTGTTAAATAATGATGATTTTTAATCTGAAATTTTTTTATTTTGTTCAATCTCACTTTGAAAATTTGATATGTTAAATTGCAACCTGTCTTACAATTGTAAAGTAGGTTCAAATTATGTGTTTTGTATATAAAGCCCAATAATTTTCACGGAAATTGTTGGTCTAAAACATTAGCAGCAAATAATTTTTTTTTTTTTTTAATAGTTTCTATACACACATAGTTTAAAATGTTAAACTAACAGATAATTATTATTTTTGTAGAAATTATTTTTAATTATTTTAAGAGTGCATAGTGCTATAAATAATTACTTTGATGACTATTCATTTCAGTTATATAAGAAGTTCTCAAACCAACTGGGCATTGCACAATCCATTCATAATATTTAGCACATGTATTTCTTCTGAAGCTCACAAGGCCAGAAGTATTTTGTGTCAATAACACTTTAATTCAAATAGTATAAAACTGAAGTAAATCTGTACACTCGTTGGTGGTTCTTTTTTTACTTGAAAGCCTTTCAACCAGGCCATATTTATGAGCCTGTGAAAGAAACTGCTTAAAGCTTACAGGCTGTTTCATCACCAAATACAAACCAGTCTAATTCAACACATGCAGCGCTTTATCACGCACATCATAGAAATGTAAATAAACATTACTGTGCTCTTCATACCGCCAATGCTACAGAATGATGAGCCTTGAGCATTTTTTTCTCGATAATCTTAATTACAGCAGTGTCTAAACTGCAGGGTCTGGGTATTTAATGGTTGTTGAAACTAGGTGTCAAGATTGGCCAACAGGATGTGCTTTCAAAGTGCACACAAACAAACTGCTGATAAAGAACTCGCTTGCTTTGTCCGAGCTCACACTGATACTGCAATACAATTACATAAACGAAAATACACTACATGAAAAGCAAACAAATTGTAGGTTTTATTTTAAATGATCTCAGTTACACAAAAAAATTAACACAAAGTGACAAAATCTCCAAAAGTTCTAGAGTGATCTGGTGCAAACATATTTGCACATCTTTACTTATTTCATAAATGTGTTTCAAAATATAGACCTTTAAGAATAATTCAAACGGCTTGTATCAAAGAGCACAGCAAGTGTCTGTAAATTGCACGGCAGCACAAGCTAGCACTTACACTGTGGATGGCCTTTGTGTGTGTTCCATTAGCCCTCGTTATGGCACTGGGGAAAGAAATTGTATAGTTGATAACTATAACTGTCTTTCAGAAGATCTCATTACGAAAGACGATACAAAGAGAGTTGATAGAAGTAGCGAAAGATAAACTGAAGCTGTTATGAGAGAAATGCACATTAACCTTACATTTTCTCCAGCAAGTTTCCTCAACTGCTCCAGTTCCTCGTCATCCCGAGTGGAGCCAAACCAAGTGCCGCAGCACCCAGCGACATGCGCAAGGTACCTACGAGAGTTCTTGAGCTGCTGGTACACCCACCACCACTTTAAGCGGTAGTTCCAGCCAGGCACTGAGTATTGCCCGTACAGTTTCACGTGAGGCCCCCTGTGTCGCCAGAACAGCAGCAGGTACGCAACAAAAGGGATGACGACTGCTGCCATGCTGAACATCCATACCACTGCATAGTCCACCAAAAGTTTCAACATCATATATAAGCCTGCAACAATGCAACACATATTTATTAAATTGCAACTATCCATGCTAAACACAAATTCATTGTTGTACCTGTAACTGAAAAGACTAGAAGTGGCTAAGAATTATCATGTATCAAGATTTAGTCAGTATGGAAAAAGAACATTAACTATAGCTTTTGCAAATATGTAATTTATTACAGCCAGTTTTTTAAATACAATTTACTACTGTCAACTGTTATCCTTGAACGACGAACCAACAAAGAAGCTCTAAGTTACTCACTATACCCAAAAATTTTGTACAACATATTTTTGTTGAGATTATTCCACTGAACAGAGAAATATTTTTGGATTATGAAAATACATTCTTTGCATCTTATTTATAAATTTGGTTCCAAAACTACAAATGTTCCTGTAAAAAATGTCAGGCAGCATAATGTCAGCATACCTCCATTTAAAACATTTTATTTTCTGTAAATATACGCCATAAAAAATCGAAGCAAATCTAAAGATTTTCTGGATAGATTCCTGTATTAAAAATTTACAGTCCCTGCACTTGGCCAAACAGAATAGGTGTGAAACATATTTAGGCAAGTTATGGGAACCATGGCTCATGCTGCGATCTTACCTTGCTAGCAGAAGATAAGCATTGTCGGGGATGTGAAGGTGGAGTGGGAAGATTGCTTAGTGGCATGACCGAGGTGTGATAGTGTGCTGTCTCTCAAGCTATCCTGTTACTAATGTTATGACCCAGCTGCACAATTGGTTACAACTCTGGCCACGTAAAAATTAACATAGTTGGAATAGCCTAAGAAGAGAGTTACCCAATAGTTGTTCCTAGTAGCTTTCAAATCTCTTTTAACTAGCCTACAACTGCCAGTGTTTAAGAAGTATTCACTCTCCTGTGGCTGTGGCTGATTAAATTGGATTACAAATGATGGAAGGAGACAAATTTATATCAAACACTTGTTTATTTCTATTCTTCAACACACACGATCCATTAATCACAAATGAAAAAATAGTACTTTGCAACCTTCTGCATGCACTTGAGTGTTCTAAAAAAGCACAGTCGTTGACATGCGCAAAACATACAAAGGAACGTAACCTTGGCTACTTAGCACCGTTAGCCACGTACACAGGCAAAAAATTAATTTTCAAGAGAGTTCACAGTTTCCAAAAGAGGTTGAACAGAGCTGAGGCCGTGAGTGATGTCTATGGGCATTACATTACCATTTCCGACTTACAACATTCAGAAACTTTGGGTAACAGTACTCGACGCACGTCCGCACACCACAATGGCCCTTAATTATCGCAACGCAAGGTAGCGGACAGGGAAACTACATGGCAGCACACATTGCGACAAAATACTTGTTCGCACCATCACCACATCTGTAAAAATACACACCCATACTTATGATCCTTCCAGAAGATTCATACATCAAATATGTGATGACTGTTAAAATATTTTTATGCAAACATATGTAATAAAAGAATGTTTAATTTCTACTGCAAATACCACCCTCTCACAACAATCTATGTGACTCAGCCCTTTGCTCAAAGCCATGCTTCTTGGATGGCGAAAGCAAGTGGCCAGCGAGGCTCTGCACTCTGAAGAATTGACTACATAACAGCATAAACAAGCATGGAAAATATTACAAAAGGTTCAGAATAACATAGGAACTTGCTTTGAAAGTAAACTAAAAAGTTAGAATATGGAAAACAAAAATTAAAAACTGTAAGGTAATTCTCAAATTAGGAGCTATGTATGAATGTATCAAGTTATATGACCCTATAAAATATGAAACAGGGAGTATAACAAGACATAAAACCATTTTATAAAACACGAACTAAACAAAAAAAATTATTAAAGTAAAAAAAAACTACCTTATTCTTGCAGTACCTATACATATAAATTACACTTGTACAGCACACATGGGTATCCTAAAATACATTATTTATTTTAATTAACTGCTGAAAAATTTTCACTTATAAGGCACATTAACAAACATCATTTAGCAGTCATAATGCCTAGAACTACTACATTAGTCAAAGCAATACATAATACGAGCAAACTTACAAATTGTCGACAACACTGGGATCAGTTATGACAACATTAAAACAAAAAAACCAATGTCAATAAACATTATCAACACACACCCTCAATTAAAATAGAGGGTTTACTTTAAATTGCTTACTGAAAAAAAAAATATATATATATATTCAGCTAGATCTTTTTGACCTCAGGCCTTACATGAACCTGAAGTTGTTATGTTTTTGAAATCCTAGTGTTTTTTTTATAATATCTGCTACCTTAAGATCAGTTCAAACATACGAGATTGACACCAAACCCTTCAATATTGTATATTTAATAAAACGAGCATGAATGACTACATGATTTGATCTTCTGCTGTTTTGAAAAATTCTAATCAAACTGAGTGCACTTTGACAGCCTCCAAGGTACCCTAGAACATGGAATATTTATACAAAGTCAGTTTCTTCTACTTCTGTCCATGCAAATGCCAATCATCTGCCCAAACCACTTAGGCTACTTTCCAAAATGGACAAAAAATAGCAGTATCCTACACAATGTCATAGTCAACTTATTTCCTCCTGTCTGTGAAAAAATTAACCCTATCTCACTCTTGACCTAACACATAACGGCTATCTGTGCTCAGTGCTCATAATAGTAAACAGCAGTAACAAGACATTAGATGGCAGATACTCAAGTTGTCTCAGTAAACATACATTTTTCATTTATTATGTGCTAAGCAATCTTTAGCTTAACATCAGTCTTATATTGAAATAAACACTCACAGTTATTTTGTGTTTAATATATGGGTGCATGAGACAAAGTAATGTTAAAAAGTAAATTTAAATCTCCAGGGTTTTAGTATTCAGTACATACTGAAAAATTTAAAAAGTGCAGTTCTGGGTTTTTGCCAATATGTACGCAAACACTTTGCCAAACTGACAAATTCATTGAGAATAATTTCTTGCATCGGAGTCAGAGTCAAAGATACAAAATTACTGCACCAGAAATTGTTCTCCAGAAATGTCATTTTGGCATCGCTGTAGAAGTTTACAAAAACTATTTACTAGAATAACTCTATTTTAATATTTTTAAAGTTGGCTTTAAGAAACCAGCAATTCTCAATTGTTCTATCTAACAATATCTATGTACCACGCTCTTTGAGAGTCTTACAAGCATAGTAATAATTTATTAAAACACTTTCTGACTGCACAAAAATAATTACAACCAAAAAACTAGTAAATTATATAAATAGTTTCTGAAAAAGTAACAGTAAATACGCTTCAACTGTATTGGTGATTTACTTACGCATTAACTCTCCTGTTCACTTTCTATGGCGTACAAAATTCAAACAGCAGGTAATCACAGTGTAAATTTTGTTATCAATAAACCTTTGAAAACATCTGCAGTACAGTACCTTTAAGTAATGAGAGTTCAAGAAGTTCTTACATGGTTGCAGGATGATATGAATGTTTAAGTCTGCTTGATAACACAAACAGGTGTTAAATGATAAGCTCTTAACATTTTTGATAAGGATGAACTTGTCGGACATAGTCAGCATGAACTGATATGTGGGTACTTCTGCCAGGCACTAACTACTATATTTCGCAAAAGACTATTTCATCTTTATGCTAAAATGACGCAGTCCTCTATGTTATGTGAGATTTTTAATGGATGGTACATACACTAAATATATTAAATCATTAAATAAAAAAATTAATTCTTCATTTAAATATGCCCAGGGTACAGATTGTGAGCTATGAAATAATTAAAATTGTGGGCTTATTAGTAAACCACAATTCACAAAAATTCTTCATTAAAATCCCTTCTTGAAATGCCTACACAGTGATTTTCTCTAAAAATACTTCCCACATATTTTACAACTCCCACCATGTTTGGTGGATATTTTTTTATATTTTATTTCTAATCTCCTTAACTACTTTGTCTGCCTTAGTCCTTCTCCTTCGTTCTTCCCATTCTCCTATGCACACTCAGTTCCCTCCTTGAGCCGGTCAGAAGTTGTTTGCCAATTGAAAATTAATTTTCACTTCTGTTACAAACATCCTAAAATCGACAGATATGTAGCCAACATTGGGAAATAAGATCTGGTTAGGTTAAATTGAACCACATAAGCAATGTGTGAGATTACGGTACCTGCTTTAATTTTTAAATAATCCTTATTTACTTCTAAATTCACTTTCAACCCCTTCTTTGTAAAGTACCTTTGGATTTAGGCAGTTTTATTTTCTGGATTAATATTGATGTTTGTGCACCTTTAACTTTTCTTAAAGCTACTGTTTGGAATGTTAAAGTCGACAATGCCTCGGTCGGTTAGATACCTACGGGGTCAATAGTTTTCATATTGCACACTCATATTTTACAATTAAGTCAATGATCAGACTTTTCCTTCAACATGAAATAAAAAAATTAAATAAACTGTACTTTGACTGAGATTTCAATCCTTTAGTGTAATTCATGCTCTATTTTTGTATGTTTAGTTTATCCTTTCCAACACTGAGCAGTGGTGTGCCAATATAATGGTACACTTCAATGAAAGGTGCTTCCAGCATCTTGACTTATTATAGAACATAGCTGCCTATAAAATGCTGTGCCTGAATGTAAAAAATGCAAAAAAACAACTATTAACACTGCAAAAATTGAATGCCGGATTTTAAGAGCCGCACAAGTCAAAAGTCAGTGACATTAATTGTTCAGGAAATAACATGATATATGTCAGACTTATTGACTCATCAACAGCAATGTCTTTAGAGATGGAGTCATCGACTCAGACAGACATGAAACGGAAAGGAATCAGCAAAGCAAACTTACAGTACTTATATTAGACTAAATTTTGATAAATGTATTAATTGGACCTATTTTGAATTCTTTATTATTTTCAATTGTAGGCTATATGAAAGAGAGATGATATTTGGAACATCTTAAAATAATATGTCATAATTTACTTTCAAACAATTGGTTTAACAATCTTTTTTTTGCCAAATAAAAGGCATAAGATACCCGGGATTCAATAGTTCGACATTAAAAATTACAGCAAAAATACTCTTTGAATAAATCAATTGTTTCTCTGTTGCAGAATCATATAAGGACTATATTGTGCTTTCCTGTGCAGCAGTTGGCAGCTCTTGCATTGTCTTTAATTTGAACATAACAAATTTTTTTTCTACTTCCCGTGATATTTCCAGCTATTTCCGAGAATAATCGCCTTTTCCAGTAGGATTGAAGCAAGCAAGTTTACTTCTCATGCTTCGAATTGAGCATTTGTAATTGTTTCGTATTTCGGTCAGTTTGATAGCTCCAAAATAGGTAGCTTAATAACATGGATACTATATTCCTAAGGAAACAATGTTTTGGAAATGTTTAAAGGGGCTATAGAATACTGTAGAGGAATACGAACGTAACCGTATTTCCCTCAATACGATAGTAAAAAATTACTAACAACACTGTACTGCCTACAGACAGGTTTTCACACAATAGTTATCTATTTTCTCCAGTCTTCTGCTATCCTCTTCAGGTTCATGTATTTTCCACTTTCTCTAATGTCCTCTATTATTTTCTATCTTCTACCTCACAATTTATTCCCACAAACTAGTCCTCCCACAGCTTCTGTAAGCAACCAGTCCAACCTATCCAATTCTTCTTCCTTTCTCTTATAATTTTCAGTATTCTTCTTCCCTCACAGCTCTTTGCAACACTTTTCCAGAGGTCACTCTTTCATCCAACTTATCTATTCCATATATTTTAATCCAAAAACGATACAATTTACATAAAAATTTCGTTTCTACTTTAATATTTTTGATTATTCAAAATAATTAAAAACTTAAGTTCTTCATAATGTTTCTTCCATAAAGTGTGATTTTTTAAAATGTATTTTAATACACTATTACAACAAAGAAAATCTCAACAAAGTTCCCTAACAATCATATAACGCATTACAGACGTTCTTGAAATTTTTACTGCAAATTTTGCTGAAATAACATGTTCTATCAAATCTGGGAATACTGGCTATTGAAACAGGTAATTTAGGATTTTCTGCTAGGAGATAAAGGGTTATTTGCACGGCCTATTTTAAAAATCTATAATCAAAAAACCACTTACCTGATTTTATTCATATTCGTTTCTAGACAATAAGAAAGGTGGGGAAATATGTCCAGTATAAACAAGATGTAAAATTGCATGTCAATGTATTGGTGAAACAATACTCACATAAAGAAGAACAATAATGTTATATGAACATAGGTCCAAAAACACACAATTTCTGCGATACAGTTCTCAAACGTACGGTTCATAGCATGGGCTGGATCACGTTGTTGTCATTACAGCAGTCCTGTACCATGAACACAGCGCCACTACGTCACTAACCCATCTTAAAGAATGAATAACTGCGAAAACAGATAGATACATGTGAAAAGATATTGTCGGCATGTCAGACTAATTGTGAAGTGTAGTGAAGAAACTGTGCTTTTTAGATCCACCTATCTCCATTCAATATTTTTTGTTCCTCTAAATGTAAGGAAATACATAAAAATTTTTTTTGTTTTTAATTTAATATTTTTGTTTATTCAAAGTAAATGAAAATTTAAGTTTTTCATAAGGTTTCTTCCACAAAGTCTGATTTTTTTTTAATTAGGCCTACGTGTTTTAATATGTTTTCAAATTGCATGTCAATATGTTGGGGAAACAATCTTCATGTCAAAAGGAACAATAATGTTATATGGACAGTGAAGAAAAGGTACGTTTTTGGATCCATCTATCTCCATTGATCACTTTTTGTTCCTCTAGTTGTAAGGATTGTTTCCCCAAAATATTGACATGCAATTTGACAACATCTTGTATATTTCTCTGTATTAACAATTATTCTACTTTTCAGATTTTTTTACCAAGAAATTTCCATAACATATAAAATCCTGGGTGATTTACATTATATTTCTACTATGGACATTTCGAAAAAAATTTTGTGAAAGAACATGTTTTCTTCAAGCAGATCTGTCGCATAAGTTACAAGTATATAATAAAATAACAGTTTATTTACCAGATTAAATCCCGGATGGTTTATCTCACATTCCTACCACATATAGGCCTATTTCATAAAACATTTTGTGCAAGTAAATGTTTTCTGCAAACAAATATGTTGCAACAGTTACTACAGTTGTAGGCCTATTTGATAAAATAACCGTTTTTTATCAGTTTAAAATTGTATTATAAGCACCACACAAAAGTATGATACCAGATTTTAACATTATTGTAAACCAAATTATTAATACTTTCTGAAATACAACCACAGTACGTACATTGTATGCTCCTACTGTATGTCTAGTATTTGTTCCAATGTATGTTTATAATATATGTTCCTACTGTATGTTTTTTTTTTTATGTTCGTACTGTATGTTTGCATTGTCGGCTATTGTATTCTCCCACAATGTTCCTATTGCATTTTTTGTATGTTTCTATTACATATATGTTCTAATTTCTGTTTATCCTGTATGTCTCCACTGTATTTCTAACTGTGTGTCTCATATTCTGCTACTTGTACTCTCAAATGGTACATGGTAATGTATGTGTTTCAGATTGTAATTTCCATATTATCATATTATTATGTACATTTTGCTGTTGTAGTATTTGTAATTGGTTCTGTGATATTTATTTGTAATCATTCTGTTCCTCATTACTTTATATTTTGTATAGTTCCTAGTAAAGAGTCGAGATGACTCATAGAAACATGTGAAAATAAATAAATAAATAAAAAAAACTTGTATAAAGGTTTTATCAATACCAACGTGTATATTTTAATTTTACATTATTATTAAAATTCTATAAAGGCAGTCCTTAATGCACGTACTAAAAGTATTTTGTCAGGACTTATGAATGCATATACAATACTTAAATATGTTTCCATAACACACGGGCCTACATAAAGATTTACATTTATCACTGAACACATTTCTCATACGTAACTTGTATGCTTTGTCTAATTTTCAAGTAACAAGGTAGGCCTACATAGTGTATTGCCTCAAAAGGAACTGCAAAAACAAATAAGTATATTGCATCATCATTATCAGTATTTGCAGCATCACTGACATTGAATGTATTTTTTCGAAGCACAAGGACAAGATGACTTCTTGTAATGTAGCAATCACTGCCCGAGCACGTCTTATAAACCTCTTCCACAGACACAGGTAAATATCTGTAAACAAGTAGACAGAACATAGTGACATTCACAGTTCTCACAAGCCTCTTGAACTGTGTGTGACTGGAACTGTCACCTGCTTAAGTAAATTACAGTCATACGCCATGAAACAGTTGTAGCAAGCAGCAAATAACATCAATTTTCCTTATTTCCCACGCTGGCCTTCAAGCTGTCATACACTCTGCACTCAGTAATAGGTATACATGCTGGGACGGTTGCGAACATACATTTTGGTAATAGATTTCCAAGAAAAAAGTACACCTGTTTAAGGCAGCCAGATGTCGCATTTCAGTATCATTCGTTGTGAACCTCATACAGCATAGCTCAACCCCAAAAACCTTTATTTGAGCTGTATTGTCAGGGTGTTTGATTTAGGCCTACTTATTGAAACATTATGTTCTATCAAAATTAAACTGTAGCGCCTTGTTGCACCCTGCAAAAATTCAGCATAAAATGACAAAACTGCATGCAGTTGCTCTAACCAGGGTGCTTTAGCCATCCACCACACTTGACAGCATTGTGCGCCGGCATAGAATGCTTATTTATGCACGTTGAATGCGTAACTGCAGTGCCTGTTCTTGTGCACTTGCATTTATAGGCAGTAAAAAACTTGTAACTTTAAACATGCATTAAATAATTTACTACCCATGTCATTTGAGAGACATCTCTACAAAAATACACTCTACTAATAACCATGAGGTAGAGCTGATTTATATATGTTAAGGGCCTCTAAGGGCCTCGCGTACCACGTACTTAAAATGTGTTGCAGCGTGTTCGTAACATCATTTTTTTTTAAGAAACTATTCCACATATGCCTAATGTGTCTATGTATGAAAAGAAAACACACTCCAAACGATGACTGAAGAGTCGTTTCAAAGCATCACGTCAAATAGAAAAATCATATAGGAGCTCCTCAAAATGGCTAAAAAACAGCTTTTTCAACCTGTTGTATCTGAAAAACTACTTGCGGGATTCATGTAAAACTTATCTAAGAGCATGTAATGGACTTTGCTTAAAACTTTCCACTAATAAAAAGGTGGGGTCACCGCTAAAAGTGTCAGTCAGGCGAGGTATCTACGATACCACTTCATGCCACTTCAGTGTCTTGCGGTAGAGGTGATACCACGCCACAGGAGCTGGTCAACATCGCCCTTTGCGCCGTGCCACACTCACACAAACACACGGCCAGTAGGCGGGTGCCTTAAGGTATTGAAACACGTTGATGCAGAAAAATTTCCACAAAAATTTTCAATACCTACTTATCGCCCGCCAAGAAAAGTCTGTAGTCTTGTTTCTCTCGCTATAAAATAGACATGGTGCAATGCTATGCGTGTGTGTGTGTTCATCAAAAATGTGATGTCATTATGTGCTATGAAGATTACTTGCGCATGTTATGCTGAGTTGTAAGTTTCATAGCAAACCACATTTTTATATTTTTACTGCACAATGTGATAGTTGCCCAGCATAAGGAATTTGCATACAAACGACTTTACTACCCTTCCCTCTTGAGTCAGACCACTGGTTGGGACTTAACTGATGGGCTGTAAAAAAACTGCCAAAAAAGATTCAAATGTGTTTATATCACTCATCCTTACATACAATGAAACATTAAAACAATACTTGTGGCCTTAAACATTTTTTTACGTTTTCAGTCATTTGACTTTAAGAAATTAAGTAAACAGTTTTTTGTCTTTACCTTTCAAATGTCTCAGATACAAAACATTTTACTGAAACCTCATTGTTTATAATATCATTGCTAAAAATGTTTGCACTGTATATTTTTCCCTATGAGACACTGTTATTAAAGAGAAATTCAGATATATCTGTAAGACTGAGAAATCCTAACTCTGACTGCTAACATTGTTCCTTTGACTTTATGTTAACACAATTTGATTAACGGATGTTTTGCACGCGTGACACTTTCAAAAACGTAACCCTTACTGTATCTTGAATATGTGCGGCGCACACAGGTTTTAAAAATCCTTGCAGTCTCTTGTGCATTGAAAAACTACTATGTTTTAAAAATGTGATTGAGTTGTATCAAGGTATAAAAAAAACTCAAGAATTAACTTTTCTCTAACGAAAATATGGATTTTAGTTTCCTATTTATAAAGCACTGCATATACAGTATGACTAACAATTAAGTGATTGTTTTCCTATATGTTTCTAAGGCTATTTGCCGAATTGTTCACGTCTGAGTCAAAAACCATTCTCAGTAGATACTCGTAAATACATATTTTTACAGTTTATTGGTTAATGCATTACTTTTTCCAATGTGTGTCCATCTTTGACGATTAACATACTGTTCACTAGCAAGAAAATCAGCAAGTAACCTATCCATTTACCGTCAACTGGGGTGACTTTGATAGAAAAAAATGTTTTAAATGCTCAACACATTGTATTAAATTTTTTATTCTTAAATGTATTTATTGGATAATAAAGGTAAAGTGGTAGAGCACTAATTCACAATAGTTACGAAAATTTTACTATTACGATTTCATAGAAAAAACTTAAATAGGGGCCTATCAAAGTTGTACCCCC
>PNEQ01066504.1:0-15294 GCA_003012365.1 Medauroidea extradentata | reverse complement strand
CGATTCAATTGGCCACGAACTTTTATGTGTTGTTATTGACGTGTGTTACGTTTTTACAGAGATTGGCCTCTCTACCGTGTAAGCATTCTCCGCGGCAAGTCACGACAATATCGGCCAGCGGGAGACGTCGAACGCGCCTATAGTCACTTGGAGTCTAGTCAGCTGTCAGAAAATAACGCGAATTTTGCATGTCTCTACCAATTGTTAATGCCCCTTCATGTAAAGAATTTCGTAACTTCTAAAGCATTAAAAATAAGCAGTCTGATATTTGCCGGAACATGTGTACATGCACCACGGCCTTGACATTTATTGTTACTGGATGTGAGTGAAATGCGTTAAAATGTTTTAGGCTTAGTTTCATATATTATAAAACTGCATTTTAAAACAAATGTTAACATAGGTTAAGGCGGTTACAGTGGCTGCTATAATTCATACAAAATCAAAAATTGAATTTATTGTTTTCTATCAGGCCTATTGTATTGGAAGATAAGGAATTTGTTCTGTGTTAGAATTATTGTGTGAGAAGCCATACCCATCAATGAACCAAATCGTAACCTACACATGTTATTTATGCAACTTCTTGTTCTTGCCAAAAATGTGTATAGTAATTCTATCGTACAATGGTTAGCTCGTTATTGTGCTGATTGTACTAAATATTTTATTATTACTTATTTAACGTTAGGAGGGCCTACATCAATTCATCCTCCTTGCCCTTTTGATCACGTGCATCCTACGCATAGTGTATGGATAAAGCTTGAATATTGAATTGCCTATCGAATAATAGTAATGCATTTATTGACAGATCATACTATCAGTATGCTGTGTTGTAAATTTAACATGTCAGATTGTTTTGTGAAATTTTGTTGAGTTTTCATATTTTATTTTTCATGGTTGGAAACGTTATTGTTCTAATTTATTATTTCATACATGTATTTGTAAAAAATTTGGGATGAAAATTTCGCAGAAAGTTTGAAGAGACACGTGAAAGTCGCGGGACAGAAAAAAATATGTTTCAGACTCAGCTACAGTGCCAAATAACTGACAAGCTTTCCTACAATTCAACGACAATAAAAATGCTCTTTTTCATATTTTGTCAAAATCTGGTCTCGAATAAGCGGATACGCCTATTCGCTTCACACTGATGATGCAACAATGACAGGACATAAGCGAATAACAAAAAAGACAGTAGATACAGATGTTGTTGTTCTAACTGTGGCTTTTGTTCCAGATATGGGCATTGAGGAATTGTGGGTTGCCGTCGTAGTAGGGCATCACTTGAAGTACATTCATGCTTGTTAAATAGCAGACGCTCATGGTTGTCCTAAAGCTACTTATCTCCTTTCATTTCAACATTTTCATGATCCGATACAGTGTTAAAATTTTTGGAGGGCGAGGCAAGAAAACTGCATGGAAAGTGTGCAGCACTCACCGACAGGCTACACAAAGTTTCCTCACTCTTGTCAAAGACTCAGATGAAGTAGGGTTCGATTGTCTTCAGAGATTTGTCATACTGATGTATGACACTGCAGCAGAAAAGTCAGTGTCCATGATACAATATGTACTCTATTTATAAAGAAATGTAGGCAAATAGAATACATTCCACATTCTTCAGATGCTCTTCGCTTACACGCATTGCGAGCTGCTTACCAGGGTGAGTTGTATGGCGGAACGCACTCAACCCTCAACAAAGACAAGACGATCCCTCAGAACGGAGTTGGAAGACGTGCGGAGAAAAGCCGCCGCCCGTGTGGACGACATCGTTCTCTGCTACGAAATTATGTCAAGAACTAATCTTCTGCAGTTGCCGAGATTGTATTGGACAATGTAAATGCTAGAAAGCAGAGACGCCACGCACAATGGCCGTCTTTAATAGAAGGCCGGGGTGTTGAATGTGACAAAACTGCATCGGAGACCTGCTGCCGGTCGCTCATTGGCTGCCCTAGTCAGTGCAGACGTGTACACGTCACTAAAGCTGCATCTATACACGTTACAGAGACTAGGGTGACCAAGAAGTGACAAGCAGCAGGCCCCCGATGCAGAGTTGCCACATTCAAGACTCCGGCCTTCTACTAAAGACAGCCATGCACGTGCACAGCTGTGTGGTGTGTTGGTCTCTGTACAGACGATCACTAGATAAAGAAATCTAGGTAACAGAAAATAAAGTAGTGTTTTGTGTGTGTGCATTGGCTCACGCAGGGTGTGGTACTAAAGAGTGCGTATCCCCCTCCCCGCCTTTAGTGAACAAGTATTTACAATTTTATACAAATTTATATGTCTATTACAAGTGTGATAAGAGGTTCTTGCAAGCAAAGTTTGTTCTCGTGTATCTAAACGTACTACCGAGATACTGTAATATATAAACGCTTTGTAGGGATTCACTTGCCTGTAGTTAGCAAAATGTGTTATTTATTAAGTCTTGTGCTCTCCCCAAGCCAAAATCCTGTGGGTGTTACCATATGTGTGTGTGTCAGTATATTTACATCCAGCAACAACTACTGGAGGTGATTAACTATCTTAGACTTTATTTAGTCAAACGAAGCAAGAGAACGAAATGCACGGTACTGGAACGCGCGCCATCAATTATATCGCCTCTTAAGTGTGGAGTGCAAGATTGAATGTCCGTGAACATGCCGTATTTATTGGTCAAGATTGTTCATACTACAATAACACACAATCTCCATAGCTCGTCCATTGCACTGTCCCCGTTTCCGCCTCCAGTCTCACCAACCTCTGCTACACAACTTCCCTCATGCTACACAGTCAATGTTTTCTTAATCCGCGTTTTCCTATGGAATTTTCAGCAGTGATCTATAATTGTATGGCTGCATCAGTTGTGCAAAACCATAAAACATTACTGTATGTTAGTTTCATCTGAAGACATTTTAGTAATCGTGTACATTTTGTATTTATATTTTTAAAGTGTGTTCATTCAATGTCAGCAGAACCAAAGAATCCGAGATGTGTATAATATGCTTAAAACTTTGTACTATTGACTTTGTCACGTTGAAAGCGCCTTAGGATTTTGCGATTTTCTAATTACTTCCAGCGCATATTTCTCTGTCAACTAGGCGGGCTCCTTAAGAATATAAAAAAATCATCAGAATATTTTGGCTCCATAAAATATATAAACAAACTTAATCATTCAAAATTTAAACTAAGTTAAAAATGAATATGGATTTCTTAAATACACGCAGGTAATAAATAACAGTCACTGTCAAGGGGCATAGTTCCTTATTGAATTACTCTCGCGCACAAGACCGTGAAAATGTTTTAGTCCTGTTTCTATTAAACCATAAGTGATACTGGGAAATATGAAAGATAACTTTTTGTTTATTAGATAGTTTCTGAAATTGTCATGTGTTACATATTTTCTGTGAAACGCACCGTTTACGACACATGGAGTCCGAAAGATGACGAACACGCGGATGCATCGCCAATTTGAAGTACTTATTCATAAATATTACAGAAACCGTTAGAGATACAAAAAACTGTAGGAATACTTTTTGTTAAACAAAAAGTTCTAAACATGTCTTGCCTCTTGTATTTTTTCTTTACGATGCACGGTTTAAGATGTATTGTGTTTTCAAAGAGTGCATGGTTACATTTTTTAATGTTTGGGAAGAAGTTCATCCCCCCCCCACATGCAAAAATCGATTAGCGCTCATTCTAGAAATGACCAGGAGGGTCCAAAGAACAATTATGCCAACTGAAACCTTCTTATGAGAAAACGCAAAGTTCTGATGCTTACTCTCTGTACTAGGTTTTTCTTTATGTCTGTCTTTTGTGTCTGGGTGTTGTCGATATCTGACTGAATCCTATAGTTAGAATTCTTATAAAAAACTGACCTAATTTCTATGGAATTGCTTATTCTGTTTTTGTACTTCCTCATTTAGCACAAGTTTGGTCAACAAAACATGAGAAATGGCTTATATTCACAAACCAATACATTCTTATTGTATACTCCCATTGAAACAAACACTTTAATATCTCTTTACCTAAAGAAGCCTGTCTTAAAAATACTGGTTAGCATACAGCTCTGGATATTATATCGGTGGTAGTTATAAAAATAAATGTTTTCAATTTTTAAAGATTCTGTGGTTAAAGCCCTTATTTAACTAAAGACAGTTTTATTTACTTTAAAATGAAACGTATTACTGACTAGTGCTTATTAACAGACGTCCACTAACAAAATATCTAATCTGCAAAACTGTTCCACCGAATTTAGATGAGTTCAGATTTTATTGACGATTGGGCATTTCAGTCATTCGCTCGATGTCTTATTCTATACACCTCAAACAATATTATTCTAGCAATTTTAAGATTGTAGCTGCTGTCATAGCACAATGATAGTTTAAAAGTTTTAATCTTTCCGTATGCTATGACAGCATGTTTTTAAGCATCAAAAAACAAATGATGCGGAAGCCAAGAATGTGTAGAAGTTCAGAATGTTCCTTCTACTGTATGCATGTATGTATGTATGCATGTACGAAACGAAAAGGTTATGCGTACAGGATTTCACCTTCACGTGTAATACTGTAGGACACAAGAAATAAATGTAACAGTTTATTATTTACAGACGACAGAAGAAAAGTGACACATAAGGTACGATTAATTCCTAACAACCATGTTTAACTTATTAAATGATTTCGACCCTTTTAATAACTGTGCAATTATTTGGAGAAGAGTCGTATTTACAATCAAAATATTCGATTATGTGTGTGTATAATATATAATGCATCCGGATAGTCGGTTATTCATCCGGAATGCAACATTCGCATCTGGGTTGTCACACATACATCCTGATCGTCGGATATGCACCCGAGTTACTGTATGTGTATCAGGATAATATAATATGTGTCCGGATTACTGGATATATATCCAGCTTATTGTAGCTTATATGTATCCAGATTATTGGCTTCTGTGTATCTAGATGATTGAATATGTATTCACTTTTTGGATATATTATCAAAGTATTGTATATTATGCAAAAATTTGGATTTTTATCCAAGTTGTTAAATATGAAGCTAGGTTAGAGAAAATGTGACATGCTTGTTAGAAAGTATTCATAATAATGACAATGTGTCCAGATGGTGTAGAATCCAGGTGAGGGATTAAAATGATATAGGTGTTTTTGAAGACGAATAGCAGTTTGGAAGGGAATATGGTGAAAGCAAAGTATCTTGTCTAGAATTGAGATATAATTGCGTTGTCTAATAATGTACTTGAAGAGTGGACTGGATGTGATTTTAGTTTTGCATGACATATGTTGGCATAACATAGAGTACACTAGTAATTTTTGATATTAAATTGCGTGTGGTAACCATAGCCTGTTTTGGTTAATAGGTGTAAAAACGTTAACTGAATCAAAATGCGATAAAAATATTTCACAGTCTAACGAAAGAAGAAATGTTGTAAGTCTTGCACATGGAAGCAAGCAAACAATATTTTTAGTTGTCCCATGTCCTAAACCAGGCCAAGGAAAGGTGATTTATAAGGAAAACAATACGATTTTCGAAGAAGAAAGTGTAGAGACCTAACAGAAGAAAAAATATTAAAATACTGTCATAAAAGTAATAAAAATATCTAATTAGACGAACATACTTAAAATTTCATATTCGTAAAGGTAAAAAATGACGCAAACGTGAATAATAAATGCTACAAAAGGGAGAAATGATTTTTTAAGTCCTACCTAAAAATGTTTACAGCTCAAGAAACCACAATGAACAAGTTGTCAGACTTGTTGAGACTTGGGTGAGGTTAGGTTTTTTATCTCTTACAAATAAAAATAATATATTTTATAAAATATTCCAAGTCCTGCAAAACAGCAGTGAGAATGACAGTTATGTGACAAACACAAAAAAAATCACAGTGGCTACACAAATTTAAAAAGTGATCGTATAGCTGCTCGACTTAAAAATATTACAAGTCCAACCTGACTATAAAGAGACACAAAACGGTGATCTATAGCAACATCTACCACTTACCCGATTTTCAAATGTGGGAGCTGAGGTGTGATATTAATCAGTTACCTTAGTCCCTCATAAGAAGGACATGGACAAATTAAGACGAATGTAAATGTACTCTGGCATAGACGCCTTTAGTAAAAGGCCGCGGCCCTAAATCTGGCAACCCTGCCAGGAAGAGTCATTTTAACACTTGTTTTGTCTTGCCAACAGTAGTGGCTACCCATGATTCGCCAGTATGTAGGGCAGAATAACGAATCAGGTATAGTAATAGCTTTGGAGACATAAAATAAGTGTTAAAATGGCACTTCCTGGCAGGGTTGCCAGATCTAAGACCACGGCCATCTACTTAAGACGGCTATGACTCTGGTAAAGAAATGTGAGGTCTGATTCCAAAAATAAAAATGTATAAAATAATAATTTTTCTGAGTGCATTGCTAAGTAAAAGCATACACTGCTTTGTTGTAAAAAGTATAATAAAATAAACAGGTTCTTTCAGACAAACGAGACGATCTGCACGTTCTTGTTGCTTACAAATGCACCATGGAAACAAGTAAATAAATAAAAAAAATATATAATTAAAAAATTTAACAAATAAGAAAATAAACTAAGGAAACCAAAATAAATAAAACATAATTAGCAAATGAATATAAGCACTAGAGAAAACTAATTGTTTTAAATACACAAGGAAATAAAACCAAACGTACATGAATAAAAACGGATTAACTAAATAAAAAAATTAATAAAATAAGAAATTAATAAGATAAGAGTTAAATGAATAAGACAATACTTGCATAAAAATTTATATAAAATAAATGTACATACAGTACATTCCATTTTTGAAATAGAACTTTAGAAACTAAAAATGCACAGACAAATATCGATTAATTTTACTCTGTGCGCTTAGTTCGCACCGTAAATAGTGACTCATGAAGAAGTGAAAATTCTTCTCGCGTTGGGATGACATAATTCACATTACCATATGTGCCACCAACAGACGGATCGTAACGTTCCGGCACATATAGTAATGTGAATTATTGTAGTCTCGAGAGGGGGGATGGGGAGTAAATTTTGACAGCATACGGGAAATGTAGTTATTTTTTGAGAGAAGAAAACGAAATTTTGAGTGGGGAACAGAGAACGAAGATGGCTTTTGTCACCTGTCCTAAAATTCACACATTTCAAGAATTCCTCTTACGACTCCTGAGTCACACGGAAGATAACTACACTTTGTCGAAATAAATGCGTGGACAAAATCCTTCCGATTTCATGAAGCTACATTATTTTGGTGACTATTTATAAACAGGCTACCTACTCCTGGGGGAGAGCAGAGTAGTACAATACGTAGTGTTCGCAGATGTTCAGACATCTACCCTTGAAACCTTACACGATGGGTCAGAGTCCAGTTCTTTGTCGTGCGAGGGAGCGTGAATAATAAGAAAGTTGTAGGTTGAACGAGGCAGAGCGTTTTACTGTCTGTGCCCTTCATCATGAAACCACGTGTTCACTGCCAGTGAGAAATAAACGTACAGCGCTGTTTGTAGCGATTTGCACTTTAGCGGAAATAACTTTACAAAGCGTAATTTCAACCATATTTTAAAAAATATATAAATGTGCACATGCTTCAAGCGAATGCAAACTAAACACAAGTGCGAGAATGTTCTAGTTTATCACTCGATATGCCTACATTCAAACTAAGGCGACTGTGTAAAATTCAAGATTTCCATAACTAAAAATCAGCCAAGAGTACAATGTTAATAAACTGTTTTTATGCTAAACAAAATATTTGTTTCTAATTTCGTTCATAAATGCTTAGCATGGTAAACAAATAATGTCATGAATTGCGAGACAAAATGTGTTTTCATTTTAACATATTATTTGGAGAAAAATTGTGTTACTAAGGAATAACTACTTGCAAAATCATAATAATTGTCAAGTGTCTCAACAATATACAGCTAATGGAAAGATGTCATGAGTTTCAAAGTTACGAAGAGGGTAAGAATAATTATTTAAAACTTGATTAATTAAACGTAAGCAGTCGATACAGTCAAATTTAATCACAGTAAAATTATTCATGGCTGTAGAGTATTTGTAATTAATCGCAGTCATCCGAAAAAAAAAACGTTTTGTTTGTAAGGCGTTAAACTTCTATTGAAGCTATAGTATGTCAAAATATCTCATTCATAAAAAACAACATACAATACTGTTGTTATCGGAATGCTGATTTTAGTAACAACGTTTCTATTGTGTTGTTAATGTGTAGCTAAAATATTACTTTTTTACTTTAAAAAATCAGTCATAAAGTATAATTTATTGTCGATTATTTAGGTAACTATGGCTACATAAAAAGGTGTACGGTCGAAAATTGGGAGATTATACAGTAAAAAAATCGTACTTTTACAAAAGCTTGTAAACTAATGTCAAAACATTTATCAGTCTACGCACTAAATCAAGAATGTCGCAGTACAATAAAGTTGTCCAACTACCAGTGGGGACTATACCTGTGGGATACATTTTTATGAGCAGAGTGTTTGATATGAAACGAAATAACCTTTGACAGCATGTCACATTTTACAAAATATTTTGTACTTTTACAATATGGCACAAAAATTTTTGCAACCACTTTCTAAGAATTTTTTTTAAGTACAAAATATTTCGTTAAATGTGACAGGTCGTTCAAGGTAATTTCGTTGCTATGTCGCTCTAAATGAGAATCAGAAGACTTACGATAGGCTCAGTAAGTTACGAGGTTTTTCGATGATGAATCTGTTGTTTTTTTTGGTCGAAATAACAGATAAAATTAACAAAAAAAGAACAATCTGGGTAGCGGAATGAAATCGTTATTTCATTCCACTATTAAATCAGTACAGTTTCTACCAATGAGTTTTAAGTTTGAAAACTTGACTTTACTCTGTAAACAAAACGTCATAAAGTATCGAGTTTCGCAAAATTTTTGCCTGAAAGCGAGAGCTTACCACCATTGCAAATGTAAATTTGCTACTAGTGTTTCTTCGCTCGTTTTCTTAAAAGTTTTTTTTTTTTTTGTGATTTGATAAGTCGTACTTACGGAGTTTTATTTATTTTTGTCAGTTACAAAAATATTTTAATAGTTTAATAGTATTGACCTTGTAAAACGTTTTCTGTACTCACCACAAAAACATTGTGCTGTCACCAATAAAAAATTGAGGTTACAAAACCAATGTTGTATTTACCACTAAATAATTGGGCCAAGACCATTCACAACGAAAATTTTCTTTCAGTTTAGTATGAATGCACAGAATATTCCCCTTGTTCTGTTGTAGTGTGATAGGTTGAATTCAGTTATCTATTACGAAGTGATTGTGTCTCCTTTTGGTTGAAATGTTTTAATTTTCTATAATAAATTAAGGGTGTGATTAGTTATCAGCAACGTATTTTAATACAAGAAAAACGTTTTACATTAAGGTGCGTGTTATAAGACAAAACAGGTACTAGGAGTTATTAACTCTCAAGTACGTAATAAGAGAAAATAATCACCATAATTTTTTGTTATATTGGTAGGCAAGACCGTTTGTTTAGTGCGTATTGTAATATTTTCAAATAAATCCTGCCAAATTTTGAACAAGGAATAAGTATGAAAAAATTCACCTTCATTGATGACAATCCATTTTGTTACTTTTGGGAAATGAAACAACTTTGAATATTTTTATCAGAAACTTTTAAATCCAACGATAAAGGAATTTAGACACACAACAGTCAATGAAAACCGTGAATAGCTTCATCGTTCTCCACATTTTCAGTGTGGTAGAGAAGTTACGATGGAATGACATACACGTGCACATTGGCTCAAATACTGCTTGTGTAAATTAATACTACGATTGTTGCGAATGTTTTTCTTGAGCTTCTAACGACATGTATGAAAAGCATAATAACGTTACCTGTAAAATTACTCGCGTTTTTGTACGTATAGGAACGCATTTTTTCTTAATTTTTTGATAAGTGCATTTTACTTAGTAGGGGGCCTAAGGAGATTTGGTTAACTGACACAATCTATAAGGGGTTCGGAATAAAGTGAGCACTCAAGAAAGCCCTGCTAAAGTTCTATTTTCAGCCAATTCGTATATTTCCGCGCGTAACGGCTAACGACTGGACATGTCTAACCTCAGTGGACACATCACTTGATGTTTGTGCGTGTATGACAAATTGTTTAGTCAGTATGATTCGATATAGTTTAGAAAAACAATAAGTTTATTAATTATATAAAATACAATAATGTGGATTCGGTTGATTTTGTTTTTGTATTGTATTTAAGTAGGAAACACACGGGACTATATTACGTAATTTCGCTGCCAACCATACAAGTAGTAAGACAACTAGAGTTAATGTTGAATTTATGCAGTAACATCATGTGATATTTTTCAAAGACTAAATTTTTACTACTCACTTTATCCCGAATGACCAATATAGTATTTCACTGATTTCCAAAAGCAGTTTATCAACAAACAGTGGCGTATTGTGGTCGTGTTCCAGGACATGCCATATAAGTAGGGACTTCTATTTTTCGCGAAAAGATTTTTGCCCCAGTTGGTTTCACGACTTACGTACACATCTGCAATATTGCTTCGTGGTAATTGGCAGCGTGTCTAATTCCATATCAAAACTGCCTTACACAAAAATTTTTGCTGCTCGATGGACAACGTAATTTACGAGTCTATGTAGTCTCAATTTATACTGAACTAAAAATGTTTTGTAACAATCAATAGAAGAATTTAGCTACATTCTAAACAAACGCTAATACTTTTACAAGGGAAACACATGGGATCAAAGGTTTCAACTAAAGGTTGCATGGTTATATTTTAACTTGATAAAATCACAAGATATAGTTCTGAATTTGTACTTGCAATGAGTGAAAATTAAACATGCATTGTTGTTTATTTACTATGATCATCAAATGGAAGTTATATATGAATAATCTGCTAAACAAATAATTTTTACGTGTTCTTGTTTACAATAATTTACGTGGCTGCACTGGAACAGATATGCGCGTCCTTCGCGTATAACTGCGCATGTTTCCTGTAGACCTTCTCAACTTTCATTGAGCAGTTTCGTGTTTTATCTTTTATTTTAATAGAGATAAATTTTTAACTATCATAATTTTGCAGCTCGTCAATCAGCAAAATGCATACCAGAAGATATTATTTGTATGCAACTTAAGCATTTCCAACAAATCCTTTCTTTCTGTCGACTACAAAGGAAATCCTTGTAAATTTACAAACAAACGGCTTATCTAAGTAAATTCTTGAACATTTACAGACGTTTGTGAAACTGAAAGGAAAATCTTTGTAATTTTCACAAAAAGCTTCTATAGAGTAAATAGTGGTAAAATGTCCTATGCTAAAGGGCAGCAATTGTTATCTTCACTAAAACCGCAGACTATATTACAACACTAATGGGAGATATGCTTACAGCTACTGCTTTTTGGCGTATAGAATTTTGAACCAACTTATTTCAGAGTCTTACGTACACATCTGGGTCTCTGCTTCGTGGCTATTGGTTACCATGAATTTCTGCAGAAGCACAGCTCATATGTTTGTGTCAATTAGAATAACCTTACTTAGACATCACACTTCCCTGATCTGCGAACAAATTTGTGGAAAATTTTTTTCACCAAAATCGGTGGCTCTACCAATATTGTTACCCCGTATGATACCAAAAATTCTGTGTAACTTCAGTGATCCGTATTTAGTTTTTCTTGGTAAACCGGTCTTTCATATCTACACACACACACACACAAACAACACACACACACACACACACACACATATATATATATATATATATAATCTTCAGATTAGCCCAACGGCTGATCATGTGAAGTTTGGTAGCAATCAGAAGAACATAATTTTTTTTAGCTTTTTACCAATTTTGTGTCAGTTAATTAACTATTGATAATAAATTAATTAATTTAGTAAGATCGAGACCAGGAAGTACGCGGCATGTCACTGTATATACTTCAATTCTTGACTATAGATAATTAATGCTACCCGGGTCGCTTGTAGTAAATAAATCGCGTATAGCGAAAGAACACGATGACCGTGTCTCACACCCCACGTTCATTTATTTGGTTGGCACGGTGGCCGAGTGGAGCCGACCCTCTGTGGCTCAGTTGGTTGAGCAGCCGGCTTTGGTGCGGGGGGTTCTGGGTTCGATTCCCACGTCTGGCTGGGTGTAAATTTGTGTTTGTCCATTTGGGTCTCAAAAATTGTCACTATACAAATTGTCACTATACAAATTGTCTCACGAAAAGTACTGGGGTCACTCGAATTAAGTCACATTAAAGGGGGGAATTGTTGGTGCAGTGGTGATGCGGTGGCTTATCCATCGCCGCTGCACCAAACATTTTACTTAAAAAAGAAAAAAAATTGGTCAAACCACTCGCTTCCCGCCAAGGCGATCCGAGTTCGAATCCCGGTGGGGCCGTACCTTGGATTTTCACATATTAGAGTCGTGTCGGACAATGTCTTTGGTCGGCGGGTTTCCTCGGAGACCTCCCGTTTCTCCCTCCCTCATAATTCCGTCGCTGCTCCATATTCATTTTTGTTATCCCTCGCCAGCGCTAAAGACCTAGATGTTCAGAGCTGACAACAATCTCTTACTCACCCATTTAATTATTTTTATATGGACACTTTACGTGCCCTCGAACATTACATACAAGTCCTTCGAGGAAAGGGGGTAGGAATCGGGCGGAGCCTTAATGAACTAACCACACAAACATTATCCTGGATTGAGTTCGGAAAACCCTGGAATGCCAAAACTAGGACGGTATCGAACCGGGGTACTCCCGAATGCGAAGCGTTGAGGTCCACTGCACTTTTACAGATGATTAACCGTACGCTGTAGAATCAACAGAGTGCCAAGAACATGATGTACAAGAATATTCTGAGAAAACACTCTAGCCAACGGCAACGTCTGCCAAGTTTCCCACATTCATAAAAAAAGTAGAGAACGATCCCTCTGGGACTCGAACCCGAATATCCATGGCCTGAACACTACTTTGCCTCGACCCTTTTCAGTTGGTGAAATGTTAGCAATCACGAAAGTCGTAGTCTATAATTCAACACTAGTGGGAGCACATGTCGCACTGTCAAAGTAATACAGCTACAAGTCAAAATTTTGTATTTGTAAGGACAGCAATATAAGATTGGATACGTTTTCAAATATTTAGCACATAACTATTTTTTAAACCGTAAATGGCCTAAATTAAAACATAATACATCTTTCACAAGAATAAGCTTTAACAAAGCCTGTGACATATCAAATAATTATTATTAGACTATACTATAAATATTCGAGGAATGGTTGTGATACTTTTATATTTATAAGATTGAAACATCCTTTTTCCACTGATGGTCGTAACTCAATGTCCAAAATTTATAGTTATGGCCTATTACTTCGTCAGTGCGATTTGATTGCATAAAATTTAAACTATCGTCCCGAATTTACGTATTATTTGTTTACTAAGAATCTGTCTGTCCTCAATGAATTCTCTCGTAATGCTGGATTCACAATGCTACGACAGATGCGACGCGAAGTGCGCGACGCGAATAAATTAACTCGTCAGGCAGTCAGCGTCGAGACGTGTATGACGTCAGTGCGACACAAACGCGGACGCGACGCAAATTCCGAATAGAAAGTTTTTATATTTTACTCGCGTTGCTGACGCACCAAAGCTAAAAAGAAAAGGAATTAAATTTTGTGCCCAAATTTTGGTGAATCTGGGGAGTTGCTATTAAATTGCATTTATTTACTTTACGAGATATTTATCGTTTGTTAGGAGCAATTCATAAGCTTTGTGTGTAATCATATAATTTTTAATTCATTTTCAGATCTGGGAATGTCAGTGGGTATTTAAAAAGTACTAGAAATAAACGGAAAAAATTTTAAATATTGCCAATATTAATGGCAGTTGTACAAGAGGTTTGTATGAGTTGACAAGGAGCTATTTACAATTAATATTGTTTTTTATACAGTAGTCGCGCGGCAGACAAACAAATGCTCGCAATAACGACAGATTATAGTGTCGCATCGCGCCCTAGGCTGTAGTTATTCCAACATAAAACAGCAGGATCTTCGCTTTCATACATTTCACCGACTTTAACGTAACAACGTTTCGCCTGCCGCAAAATAAAATATTGCTGAAGGAAACTTAATGTTTTAATAAAAATTTTGGGATGAATTTTTTAAAATTTAGAGATGTCACACGGGCTTCCAACAGAGAGTCCATTTTCTTTTTACTAGGGGGGAAGGGGGGTGAATTTGCTTTTAGAAACGTGTTTCGGCCAAGAGAAGCAGAAAGAGCGCCGACTCGAAATGAATGCTCTATTTCCTTTCTTTGTAGGGCTTTCAACAAAAGAAAAACATTTGTATTTGTATTGTGAATGGTCCCGAAAAGTAGGCGTATGTCCACTGCTTTAGGTAGCTGCTGCGATTGTAATGAGGATCACTTCCGACATTCTGTAGCTTATCTGCTGTTGACATCGCAGTTTAGAATGAAATCAATCTAGAGGGGGGAGGGTGGCTTGGCTTTTATGTCCGGCCATAATAGGATACGGACAAGAGATTTGGGTGAAGTAAGCACATTTGGGCCGTTTTAATACTTGAAAGTAGCTTTGTGCACAGGGGCAGGCGGGGGACCGCCGCAGAATACCGATGGGAAGAGGAGAAAGAAAAGTTTGGGTTAGCCAAAGATCCGCGGTTTGCGGACTGCACAAGTACACGGATTATTGTGTTCGGTCCCTGCAAAATGAGCTTTCCTCGTCTCTCTTCTGGTTTCCACAGCCAAGCCCTTTGTCGCCGCCTAGGCGCCGCGAGAGATAGTTCATTATGTTCCTGTTAAATTTCGTGCGCTCTTTAACAAACACTGGTTAGTCATGGCCAACTTCCACTGACGTTCACTTTTCGCGAAACTTCAAAACTTGATATTTTGCACGTTCTAAGTAATTCTGTTTAACAGGAATAACTGATTTTTATTTTCATCCTTCTTAAAGTAATGTCTATGAATAAATATAGGTTGTTGGTATACATGTGTGTACGTGCAATATATATATATATATATATATATATATATATATATATATATATATATATATATATATATACAGGATGGACCAGAATTCATGTGCCAAAGTCCGGGAGGGGATTCGTTATGGAAAATAAGGTGGGGTACATAAACCAACACTATTCTGTGGTAAATATTAAGGGAGCTACGCCACGTTGAAAAAAATAATTTTTTAAACATTTTTCGAAAAATACTAGAAAATATAAGAGATAGAGCCACCAAAATTGGCATAGA
>PNEQ01066503.1:0-15294 GCA_003012365.1 Medauroidea extradentata | reverse complement strand
GTTCTCACGGCCAGGTTCCTCCATCATTACTCCTCTTCCTTTTCTTTTTCTCTCCCTTTTCTCTCCAGCCTTGCTCTGTAGTAACCGTCGCTGCTAAATCCCTAAGAGTTAATTTTGACGTCTCATAATAAGCTATTGGTCCATGGGGAAGAAAGAAAGAAAAAGGCGTCATTGTTCTCAGCTTTTTTCCCCTTCCCCATCCCCCACCCGGGAAAGATATTTGACGGCGGCTCTTGACCGCTATCTTTTCATGGGAAAGGAAGGAAGAAACATAGAGCGTCATTATTTTTTTTCCTTTCCCCACCCCCTCAAACACACCAGGAGAGATAAAAAAGACAAGCTTGCTGCTGTCACGGCATGTTATCTTAGGGGGGATGGTATCTCAATGGCTTAGTGGAAGAGTGGGGGGGCAATGCTGGAAGCGGCTGGCACAGCAGAGCAAGGCAAGGCACACACGCGCGAGGCGAGGGCTGGCAGACAAGCGACCTTGGCAGAGAGACAAGCCACCCCACCCGCTGACTCGCTCCCACCCTCTCTGCCTTCACATTCTTAACCAGTGTGAATGTTATCTTTCCTGTCTCTTTTACATGTTGCCAGCAACGTGTCATTTCCTCCCCTTCCTTCCTTGACTCCACCATCATAGCGTCACAAGTGCTGTTTCACCGTACGCTCAGCTAACGTTAATTCTACTACAGGTTAGAAAGAAAATACGTTATCTTATGGGAGAGCTTGGCACAGGGAAAATTTCTGCCACTAGTTTTGCTTCGAACGCTAAGAGACCAGATAAATACGAAACCGTAGTAAAATTAAATTTAAATAAATTTGGAAATTATATTTGTCATTTAATTTACTTTTCAAGTGAAAAGAAACCAATTTCGCGTTTTAAATTATCAACTTAATGTAACTTAAAATTCAGGAAAGCTCCGTGATTGGTCAGTTTGGTGCATTAGCGATACCAGCGCTCAAGTGGCAGAAATTTTCCCTGTGCCAAACTTATAACATTGATCTTTCTAACCTGTAGTAGAATTTACCTTAGCTCAGCTCATCCTCCCGTGTTTTCTTTACATACTAGCCAGGCACTAAAAAATTTTTTTCCCTGTAACTTGTTGCAAAAATCGTGGTGCGCACTATACACGAGAGCGCACTATACACGAGTATATACGATATATACAAATAACACATTTTATAACTTGCTCATGCAAGTGCAAAGCCCTTACGCAGGGGTTAAACACATTATCCTCCTACACAGACGACTCGAAGGCTTTCAAATTCAGTACCATCTGTTCCGAAATACAAATACCTTTCCTCCCTAATCACGAACCAGCTCTGTGCACCCACTTTTGGTTTCCGACCAACTTGGTCAAAGTTTTAAAAGTCTCAGACGATGTCGCAATGGGCAACTTCCAGATGACTCTTGTAAGTTTCACGAGTCGCATTTCCCCAACTACTTCGAAACCAAGTATTCCAGCAGGCATCCTAATCCAATGAGCCACGCTCCCCACACAAGGAAAAGGTGAAAATCGGGATGACTCACCACTTCATCAGATTCTCGGCAACCACTGGTCACCAGCCACATACCTCGGCTGTGAACGGACCATCCAAACCTCTTGTTAAGCCCTGTTAAGCCCAAGAGCAATCGGGCGATAACCCCTTCAGAAAAGACGAAGAATATTCCTGAGTCAAATACCATCGGCGCCGCGACTTCGTCGGATTACACACTCACAGATCATCCACCTTGCCAATTACCTATTCAACTCACCTTGCCCGAATGAGGGCCGCTTGCTCTCTCCTCCTACCAAGCAAAACTTATGCCCCCACTTATTTACCCCTTCTCCCAGCTGAGACCCCTGAGACACCCCTCCCAACAAGGCCACCCCTCCACGGCCGTTAGAGGGGTAGACCCGACTGAAGGAGCGACTCAAGATGCCCCCGAGATAACTATTAAACACACCCCCATTTGACCAGAAAGGTGAACACACCAAGACTGAAGTACTACACACAGGGAGAAGCAAAACAAACCTTGTCCGACAGACGTCATCAAAGAAAAAGGAAACCAAACAAAAATAATCAGACCAAATCTAGCAAACTGTAAAAAGAAAACCGAAAACAAACACAACCAACCAAACCTACCATTAAGGACCCAACCCTGACTAGCCACCCAGCTCAAGGCAAAAGCTTACTCTTCGTAGATAACAAGGCGGAGACAGCTAGAGTTACATGCTTGTCTTACTGCCGGCAAATGACCCACCCTGGCAGCTAGAGTTATATGATTGCTTAATGGCCAGCAGATGATCCCCCCTTGACAGCTAGTGTTACACAATTGTTTCGTGTCCAGCATATGACACTCACCCTCTCCAAACCGCATTCTACCTATCCAGCGTGGGAAACAACTTGCAATGTGTTTCCCAGAAACAGGCATTAGATTCACCCTCTTGACGAAAAATTTCTCAGCAGACATCCAACCTGTAACCCTCCTCTTCTCATAATTATCAACTCATTTTCACGGGTATACTACGCCGGTAAAGATAATCTCTATTACCATACTACCATGCGCATATCAGGATTTTTCGTACCCTGTCTCTACCCACAACAAACCTCTGAAAATGACAAGTAACCAAATGTCTTGTACATTATTTTTTTAGTTTTGGCAGTTTTTAGTAGTTCAATAAATTCTCCTGGTGAGCGTTGCAATCTCCTTCAGGCTGTAGGTTTTCTGGCACAGAAGCTGTGGACAGATCATCTGCTTCATGGAATTTATCAGTAATGCGTGCGTGTGTGTGTGTGTGTGTATGTATGTGTATGTGTGTATGTGTCTGCATGACAGCACGCGAAGTGAAAGCATGACTAAAAAAAGGAAGGGGACGCGTTATCAGCACAACACATCAGTAGAGCGAGCGTACGACTGGGCAATGGGTAAAAATGGCATAAGTGACTAAGTTTGGACTCGTTGACATTGCCATTTCTGCATTAACTTAACTCTTGTAGTACACATACAATATCTGGGTGTGCCATTGCTAAAATGGTACAAGTTACGAACACAGTACAGCACAAAGGTTGAACAACAGAGAATTCCTAGCGAAGTCTATGCTCATTTTCCAAAGCTACAAATAAATGAACACAATTTAAACATGTGAAAATAAACTGCTTGTTCCTACACTGCGCTCAACTGCCCACTTACAAAATCTGTGACCCTTTGTTACATTCCGTGACTTTTTTGTGACTTCCGTGATTTCATTTAAATTCTGTAACTTTTTCGTGACTTCCGTGACCGGAAGATACCCTACAAATAAGTCTGGGGAGAATATTAATTTAGTTAAACATACAACCATAATACTAATAATTTAATAACTCACCTAAATTACGAAATCTTACATTACACTACAAATTAGGACCCCTAAAAACTGTGAGGAAAATTGCCAATTTCGCTGTTTAAAATTGTTAAAAGCGGTTCAAAATTCTGTGTTAAAAACATTAAAAAAAGGGTAAAACATCATTAAAAGCTGTAAAGAAAATTTTTAGTGGTACAAAAATTTTTGTGTAATATTATCAGAATGATTATATTTAACCGAATCGTTTGGATTTAACCTTTTAAATATTTATTTTTTAACGTTTACAACATATGCCTGGTAATGAACTCAATTTTGTGCACAGTATCATAATTATTTTCATTGCCAGACTATATAAATGTCTTATGTTTTGTTGAAGATATTTATCGTGAAATTTTCTCAAGAAGAAATACGGTAAAGGGGGTGGGGGTTGTGTGTGTGTGTGTGTGTGTGTGTGTGTGTGTGTGTGCGTGCGTGCGTGTACACACACACACACCTTACCGTATTTCTTACTTAATATGCAATCAATTTTAACAATATTTTCACATTTACTTTTAAGTCACATCATTACAAATGGAAAATTCTTTCTTTGTTATAATATGCACTAAAACCTCTTTATAACGACCCATTTTATTACGACAATGACCTGTTTTTGGGAAACCATTATTTTTTAATTTTTTTTTATTTCAAATTTCAAGAAAATCTGCAAAAAATTGGTTTTTGTGCGCCGTGTTGCATTTCTAGTGGCGAGAACTGTACTCCACGCGGCAAGCGGTAAATCATCCTTCCCCTCTCCTGCCATAACGGAACTCTTATCTTCCTTTCCTCTCACGTGAATGCCTTGCGCACTCGGCATTCTCCACCTTTGTTCACGTTCCAGTGTTCTCTCGCTTGCTGTTACATACGCTACACACTCTCTGTTTGCTCTATTATTATGACTTTATTGCGCGACTTTTGAATTTCTCCTGGTTTTTTACGATTTATGACGACTTATTACACTTCGATTTTCACGATTTCAATTTGGTAATTTATTTGGTTTAAGTTTGTGAACGATTTTTGACGACCCACGCACTTCTTTTGGCTTTCAATTTGGTTACGATTATTAGGCATGATTCTGTAAACGATTATTGACTACCCACGCAGTTTTTTTGGCTTTCGATTTGGTTGCGAGTAATAGACTTGATTCTGTAAACGATTGTTGACGACCCGTAAATTTTTTAAAACTTCATACAGACTTTCGATATTTCCATAATGAGTGGAAAGCGAGTTGGCTTGTCACTTCTGAAGAAGTATGAAATAATCAAGGAAGTAGAAGCGACACAGAAGCCTAAGTCAGAGATTGCGCGGGATTTCGGCATTCCGAAATCAACATTGTTTACGATCTTAAAAATGAGGGACGTGATCGTAAATCCCGTGAACCCAGTGTTATTAGTAAACAAACGATCTGCCTAATTTAATCATGTTTGTTGGATATTATATCTGGTAAGTTTTTTACTAGTGTACTTGTAGTTTTTTCATGATTTTTTTCCATGTGTACTCTTTAATAAATTTAAAAGTTTGCTTGTACAACCGCTATGATGACGATGTTAACTAATTAATAGTACACTTTTAGTAGAGTGGGTGTCATGTCGCTACATTTTCTTTGTCCTGAACAAAATATTTTACACATTGACATGTAACTTTCATATTTTATCTGAGCGATAACGTTACGCCACAGTGCACGCCAGTGATTATCTTTCAGACTGTCTCAAGGCAGAGCATGTTGACGCGCTGAAGGACAGGTGCTGTGGCTGTGGTATTGATCGGTGCATGCGCGTGCAGCCATCTATGGCACTCACCTCTCCCCCCTTCCCATCACATCATGGTCTATCCTGCGGCCGGCCGAGCAGCTGGCCGATAACAAGCAAGCGGCGACATGGCACGTAACCTCACAGCGCGTGACTTTTCTAAGCGTTCTCTGCGTAAAAGAAAAGCCCCGAGAGTAGAATACACTATCGCCTTTTCTCTAAAAGACGCCTGGTCATAAATTTTGTTTGTAATTAAGTTTAAATGTAAGATTTATTATTGCTAGATGACTGAACACGGACTTGATGCGAAAACGGCCTATATTGACATATAGAGGTTCCAAATGCGTCCAAAATCTTATAATGACCACCTCTCTATAACGACCCTAATCTTGGGAACCGTGACGGGTCGTTATAAAGAGGTTTTACTGTATAATGTTTCTTTATAATATTTAATACTTATTTCCGTAAATTTAATACATGTTACAAAGAAAAATAAGTGAGAATAAAGTAATATCGCGAAAAATAAACACATTTCTTCAATTGACAAAAAAAAACATTTTCTGGTTTACTTCAATACTCTCGAAACTCACTTTGATAGTCAAAAATAGATTTTATTGAGTCACATAAATAAATCTCAAATCAGAGACACACTAGAAAACGCATCAAAAATTAGGCAATTTTCTCCTAAATTTAATATGGTATATTTCAATTAATTTCTGTTGCACTATATTAAGAAGGTGTTCTTAAAAAATTGTTTCCTAAATTAACAAGTCTTTACTATTAACATTTCACCACAAACCCAAAATTCAGCAACATTCAATTCCCGCATTTTTCCTGGTAACGAGGAGAAATTCATTCAGAATTTAAGTACTTTTCCAGACAGTCACAATTCATGCATATTTCCTGCTTTTCTAAAAAAATTCCAGGTGATTAGCCATCCTGCATAATGCAAAATAACGAAAACATCTATAGGGGTCAGTGAGCACACATGTTTGTTTACATATGGTATGAAAGCTTAATTAGTTTATGAATTGTATGTAATTCACAATCTGCCATCCTATCTATCTGAAAAAAAAAAATAGTTTTCTATGATCAAATTCACATTTTAGCGATTAATAAATCTAACAAAAATATGATAAATTGTTAAGTACTGTAGATACACTGACCTGTATGCCACACATTCCAGCATCATGTCATCCCACTCATGTTTCATCTGCTTCAGATTCCTCTCCAAGCTAAACTCCTTGGTGGCAGAGTTACTGATCTCTTCCAACTTCTCTATATTTTTCTGCAGGCCAAACTCTATCATATCAGAGAGTGTCATCTCTGGTGTCGGGTGCAGGTCCAGTCCCACAGCCTCACTGATCTGTAACACATTAATCACAAAATTTATGAGAGCAATTTGTGAAAGTCCACAGTAAACATTACGTGACATATTATAATGAAAAGTCAACTGCAATGATAACTGTTATCAGCGGCCCCTATTTCCCATATGTTGGAAGAGAAGATAAATCTAGTGCTAACTAACTCAGTGTAGACTTGTTTTCATTAAAGTGATAGCACAAGTGGCAACACTTTTTATTTGAAAACAGTGACAAAATATTGTAACAACTTTGCCGTCCTGGATGCAGCCAGGTTCTTTTAGGATGGAGGGCTTAGATAATTTAATTTATTAATACAATTTCTTAATTTTATTACAATCACTACATACACTCGACATTAAGTATTCAACACTCGCGATTAACCTGTTTCAAATACACACTTACAGTATCTACCTAAAAGCCTAATTTACAACTCTAGTGTATAATTAATAATGTCTCTCTCCATCAAATCAGTCCTTCAACCACATAAGTTCCTATCTTGAAATGTCTCACAACCCACAGCTCCAGTTCAACCTGCTTGTCTACTCTCACACTTACTCACACCACTCAAAGAGTGACCGTCGTCCACACCTCCAGCCAGGTTCCATTACATCTAGTTACCTCATCTCTTTTTTATGATACCATCTACCACCTCACGTGAAGCTAGAAACAGTCATCTAGGGGACTGCTTTATTGGGCGGACCTTGCCTGAGTCAATGCAAGGGAATATGACATTAGTCCTGCCTAGGTCATTTGACCCACACGAGAAGGCATTTTGATTGTTCTGCAACAGTTCAGCTATGTCTTTCTCCTATCACTAGTTTCGGATTTCTTTTGTTCTCTTCAAAAGCTCTAATGCCTCAGACAATACACCCTCATTGTTAGCTGACCCTTGAACTTCAGGAGTATTGGGCAGGATTTGTGAAACCTGCTTACAAACTCCTATTATGGCCCCCTCCTCAAGCTTGACTGCTCAGTCGGACAAGTTCATCACTCTGACCGGCTAACTATACGACACAGGATAGACTAATGTTCTAGCTGTTAGGATAACATCTCGCAGGCCACTTCCTTTAATCACTGGCTCAATTAGCCCTACACGCCTGACAGACTTCCCTCTGCATCTACCTGGGATAACCATTTCACTTGAAGCAGGCAGAAATGTGAATTAACTACAGACTACTCGGCAACTTTCTGATGAGGACAAATCTTCACGAGATGATACCACTAACTCGACATTGCCTATCCACAGTGCTCGAAGTCGAGTAACACATTTCATCCCAAGAAACATTCATCCCCTATTTAGTCTATGTACACATCATGCACTATACTGACACCACCAAGTTTCTAAAGCACTCTCATCTTACCAGTTACAATGATCACATAGCACTCTTAAACATTTCCATAGTCTGGCCGGCAATGGCTAGGGGTAGGCCGTATGATGTCTGGCCTCACTACTGTTATTGTCGCTCCTGTGTCGACGACCATCTGACAAGAAACATCATTTAGGCTCCCCTCCACCAGTATAATATTTGAGTCCTGCTTTACTGAGCGTACTTGTAGGAACACTGGGGCCTTCCTTCCAGCCTTCACCGACCATTGACCCTCAAGGTCGGTGGCTCTCACCTAAGTCTCACTGCTCTTTTCCCTTCTGTTGACGTTGCTGAGGGCAGTAGGCTCTCGGGTGCCCTGGCTGTCCACAGGACCAACATTCAGCCTGTCTGGTCAGCTGGCTGTGCGACTCTGTCACACGAACTCTAGCTGTGATGTCCTTAATGGTGTTTTTTATGATCTTCAGAATCTTCTTAAGGCTGTCGTCGCCGTCTCCCCCAGGATCATAGCCTGCACCTGACGCCATGCCATGGCACCTGCCTCGCCGACTCCACCACAAGTACTTGGGCCAGGGCATCTTACATGTCATGTGGCGCAGCCAGGCACACCACCTCCAGCACCTCTGCATCTGCTATGGTGTCAATAAAGAAGCATACTGCAATGACATCACGGGCCTCCTCAGGACACCCCTCAAGGGACAGGTGAGGCAGTCGCACAATGTCCTGCCACAGCTCTTGCAGAGACTCCCATGATCACTATGTGCAGCTCCACAGCTGGGTGTGGTGAGTATGTCGCAGATACTTGTCACTGAAACGCAGTTCCAGCACCGATACCAGGGTGGCGTATTCTAGTCGGTGTCGCTTAACTAGTGAATGCAGTAAGCTCAATGCGAGGCCTCTCAGTACTGCTGCCAGGTAACAGGCCCACTGCTCGTCCGTCCAGCCATTTAGGGTGGCGACGATCTCGAACTGGAGCCAGTATTCCCGCCAAGAGGCCCGACCATTGTAAGGGGCGTGCTTAATAGTGATCCCACTTCTGACACCACTGTAAAAACTTTGCTGTTCTGGGTGCAGCAAGGTTCTTTTGGGATGGAGGGCTTACATAAATAAAATAATTAATTTTAGTAAAGTTCTTAAATTTATTACAATATCTATACTCTATCTACATTTAGTACACAACACTCGCAATTCACCAGTTTCAGATAAACCCTTACAGATATTATATCAAGTAATCTCCCAAAAAGCCTAATTTACAACTCTAGCATATAATTATTAATAACATCCCTCTCCTTCTACTCAGTCCTCCAACCACATAAGATTCTGACTCGAAATGTCTCACAATGCCCACGTACAGTTCAACCTGTTCGTCCACTCTCACACTTACACCACTCGAAGAGTCACCATCATCCACACTTCCGTAGCCTCTCCTCAATCTGCTGGTCCCGCCTCGTCCCTCATTGCTAAATCTGTTGCAAACACTCACCGCAGTTACTTTGTCTCTACTCGCAGTGGGCCGGTATTTACAGTTGCCAGCGACAACGCCCAGAGTATTCTGAGCTCGCTGATCATGCTGGTTGATGTAAGTTGAACGTTCTAGGTGTTGCGAAAACATTCAGTTACGTACGAGCTGAATGCTTGTCCAGGATGGCTAACAGGTGCATGGGCGGGAAGATGGTGGAGGAGGAGGGGTGCAGTCCGCTGCCTCATTTCAGGGCTGGTGATAGGTAGTAGAAATGGGAAAGGGAGAAAGGAGGGAGGAGGGACGCAGTCCGCCACCTCGTCGCCGGGGCTGTAGGTAGAAAGCAGGGGAAGGGGAGGTGGTGCGGCCCATCAGGCCACCCAGTCCAACACCCTTGAGAGCGCTGACTGGTTACAATATAATATTTCCTTCAAAAATATGATTGCAACTTGTAGTTTACATGTGTAAGCTTCAAGTAACTGCCACAACTAGCAGCAAAGCAATAACACTGTGGCCAGTTGCTGTTAATGCTGTGCCAACACAGTAATGCCACTTGACACTGCCTGCAGTGTGGAGCACCACAATGAGCATAGCTTGTTCCACAATGACCTCAACTACATGTTGACCATAGCCCACAAACTAGCACAACTTGTTTCGCAGCTAATTGCATTTTAACAATTTAAAAAAAATTAAGAAAAATAAAATACGCTGCTGTGTAGATTGTTTGCCAGAAAAAAATTTACAAAAATTAAAAATATCTGCTGCAAAACATACTGATCTAAAAAATACTTTGCTACCAGTTTGCAACATTTGAAGAAATATGACTAAACAAATGTGTAAACAATTTTGATGTTACAGTATTTCACCGCACAATCGCCACCATCGTGTAATTGTCTAATATAATTTTTAAGATTACAGAAATGGTAAAAATACTTTCATCGCATAATTGTGTACTGCAATGTTTGTTTATGTTTCTGCACCAGAGATGTATACTACGTTCAAGTACGAAGTACGGCACTATTAGAACAAAATGGTTTCCGCAAGAATCAATTATAATGAGTACCAAAATATCCTGCTGGAATATAAGTAGAACATCATAGCGCTACTGGTTTAACAGTCCGCCATCTTGTGTGTTTGTCTCACGCGTGAACTTTCCCAACTGAACATAACATATCTAAGACGTCTAAAAACAAAAACAAAGTTTATAAACACTGCAATGGTAATAAAAGGTAGCAGAAATGCAACAAAACTGTTCCGTTGTTATTGTAAATCACTTTCTACTTCTCAAATATTTTTAAAATGTCAGCAGGCCAAAACAAATTAGATTTCTTACAGTACGACTCACAGAAACTGAAAACAAAAACTTCAGAGAAACGGAACTTGGATAAACTATGTACTGTATTGATCAGTTTTCTTATAACCAAAAGTGCCTATTTACGGGAACATTTTTATTTTTACTACATAGGTACACCGGTAAATAATGCTGATCACGAAATGTGTTCTCACCAAACGTGCGTATTTAATTATGCACAAAACTAAGTTGCCAAACAAAACCAACCTAACATCAAAAGTCAAATAAGTTACATAAATTTAATCATTGTTTCAGAGTTCACAAGTCAATAGTTCTGCCAAAAATACTAACTTATTTTAATATAGAGTCAGTAATAAAAAATTTTAGTTTAAAAAAGAAATGTTTACCACTAGAATTTTCTTTGAATAATGCATTAAATTTCGCAACAAATACCTGACAATTATGAGGTGAAATACTGTATTTAATAAGCCGTACCTTTTCATTAAAAACTCTGAAACATCCCTAGGACGACCCAACAAACACAGACATCCCTACAGTTAGCAACACTAGTTGAAATCACGGTGGTGAAAATGTGGAGGACAAGAGAGTGGCAAGATATGAAACTTGCCTTCTCTTTGGTTGGCCTTGTTTCACAAGAGCATAGGGGATGGAAGAGAGACATAAGCCATTACTGTATATACACATGTATAGCATGCCCTAGTGTATAGCACCCGCCACAATTTTTGCAACTAGTCCCAGGGAAAAAAAATTTAACTTTCTTGCTATTATGTAAAATATCACGGGAGTACAAGACGGCGAAGCAGCTAGAAAGGCATTGATGGATGGGCCAAGGGCGGAGGGAGGAAAGAAAGTGTGGCTGGCAACAAAGAAGAGAGAAGGAAAGATAACATTCATATTGGTTAGAGAGTGAAAGCAGAGAAGGTGGAGTAGAGCCATGAGGGTTAGGCATGTCTCTCCCTTGTCTGCAGCCATTCACAAATAGCCTGCCAAGATTACTGCCAGCGAGAGAGAGACAGAGAGAGAGAGTGTGTGTATGTGTGTTTGTGTGTGTGCCTGCACAACCCCACACACTCTCACCTTCTCTACTATTTGCTTACAGCATGTCCTGGAGATAAGGAAATTATGCTGTGCTAGGAGAGCAGCTTGTCTTTATTTATGTGGCACCTCTTTCTCCATAAAAAAAAAAGAACATTGTTACCCTTTTTATCTCACTTTCTTTCCCCACAGAACAATAGTTGATCACGAGACATCAAACTTAACTTCTCATATTGCTTCAGCCCGCCACCCACGAAGTTTCATTCATGCCACGTAAAATTTCAGCATACAGTGAACCCTCGATAACTCGGACCTCGATGTCCCGGACTTTGGATAACTCGGACAGAATTTTAAAAAAAAACTAATAATTTTTAATTATTTTTTGGTTAAAAGACATAAAAATCGTTTATGCTGGATTTAAATTCATCACATTATATTTTAGAACAGTATTAAACTTTATAACGTAGTCGTCCATCGCTACTTAGCCTTTAATAATCCCACAGTAAATATCTGGCAAGTTCCGTGTGGTAAAATGTTTCTAGCGAGGTGAGCGACGCGCAAGTAAAGATGCAACGCAGCAGGCCGACCTCTCACTTCTTTATCTTTCCTCCCTCTTCGTCCTGCAAGCCAGGCATACACGTGAGTCGTAAACAAACATTTCAGCATGGTGTTTGTGAAATGACGGTAACTACGAGCTACAATGAAACATAAACGGAAAATTATTTTGTTCTGGTATGTGCATTGAATTCAGGGCTGCAAAACAAATTGTTCCGGACATTAAAGAAAAATTAAAAATCATTGCTTCACATTGCAATGTAGAAAAATTGGTGAGAGGGTTTTACGCCACTTTAACAACGATGTTTTCAAGAGCCGATGTGGGTGGTGAAAGAACAACACAACATCCATGCCTGAGACGGACACGATGAGTCACGTTCGCTGGTTGATGATGCTCTGTTGATAACTTAACGGCGACTGGAGAATTGTAACGTTTTAAGCGTGAATCGGATTTGTTTATAAACTACTTCACGGGAAATAATAGCGTACATGCAATGGACCGTTAAATGTAAACGTCTTATGCGGGATAATTTTAAAAGATTTTCATTGACACCGATAAAATCTTTTTTCTTTATTTTTGAAGAAATGGTCACGTTGTGAACGAGTAAATACAGAAAAAAATTTACATTTGTTATATTCTACACCAAAAAGATACTTAGAAGGTAATTTTTTTGAAAGCTCCTTATAATGGCCGCACCCCATTTTTTGGGCCTAAAATTTGGACAAAAATATGCGGCGATCACGCGAGTAAATACGGTAACTGTAGAACATGATTAAAATTTTATTGCTTTATAATATGACAATTTGTGTAAGAATAAAGATGTAAATTATGTGTTCTATGATGCAATTTACATACATAAAATTTAATTAAAAATTAGTAGTGTTAAAATGTGTTCACCTAATGTACAGTGACCGAGAAGGATTGTTAATTACAGTAGCGTTTTTATTCATGTGTACGAGGAAAATTGGTTTTATACCTTTGTAACTTTGAAGAACGGTAGAGTAACTACAGGCTAGCAGTTGGCTGCTGCCCCTACGCTCAACGCTGTGACAGACGGACGTAAGGTATTTTTCAATGTAAACATCTTGTGTGAGATGCGTGCTGTCACGTGCGGCGTTTGTATTGCATGAGACTGTACCGGTTGACCTTGACTACTTCCGCTCGCAACCTCACTAGCTTATCTCCAACGATCATTTCTTATCTCTCTCACACGTGCAGGCACATTGTCTGTCGCCAGCTAGACGAAAACTTTTATGTGATAGAAGGGTGCCTGGTGCCAGCTTCTAGCACAGAGATAAAAAAAAGAGATCAGCCAGACGTAGCAGCATAAAAAAATATATAAAGATCTGACTGGCCACATTGTTTGCCATTCTTTTATAGTCCTCCACGTTACGTTAATTTTTCCTCTGCATGACGGCCCTCCCGTAACTTGATACGATATTTATGTACAAAACTTTTGCTTTTGCTTGTAGAGATAATAGCGTACTAATTTCTTCGCGTTTCTTGTTATTAATGACTGATTACCCCAACTCCTCGGACACCCCTCGATAACACGGACAAATCATAACTCGGACAGATTCTTTCCCCTTTTAGTCCGAGTTATCGAGGGTTCACTGTACTTTGTAACCAACAGTTTAAACGTGCCTGTGTGTAAGCTAGTAAACTTCTGGCCATCATCAGACAAGTTTTTAACCCACGTAAGGTGTAAACACTGAGTAACACTTTGACAGGAAAGTGGATACAACAAAAAAATTTGGGTTTTAGCAGAGCAAAACGTTGGTGAAGGGGGAGGGGAGGAGAAAAAGAAACGGAAGAGGAGTAATGATGGAAGAACCAGGCGGTGAGAAACATTCTCTCTCTTCCTTCCAGTCTTGACAACCATCAGTTTACTACTAATACTCCACCTTCTTCCCTTCCCATGCCTTCTTTCTTCCACGTATTTGTTTTCTATTTTCCATGTATAGTACGCACCCCTGAATTTTTATCAGTTGTTCCACCATAAAAGTACAGTTAAACGCCGCTCATACGGCACTTGGTTCGTGCGAACACTTCGCTCGTACGTACAGATTTACACGAAACGTGAAAAAATAAATAGAAAAAATAAAAATTTTAGTAATTGAAAATCAGTCACAGAGATCTATTAAAACATCAGTATAAGTTGCAATATGTATCAGCAATATAGGTGTACGAGCTCAACCCTCAAATGTGTGAAAACTGCAGAAAAAAACTGGAAAAATTCATTCAGAAACACAGTTGCAGGCACGTAAGCCGCAGAGCACCAAACGAGATGGGTCAGTGACCTGCCGCCAGCTGTTTCTCAGAGCGGCATCCGCTTCTCTCTCGCGCGCTCTATCTTTTTCTCTCTCTCTCTGTCTAGCGACGGCTGTGTGGCAATATGCGCCAAGTGCTGCTCATCATAGCTCATGCCCCGCCCATCGCTGTCGCTGCCAGCCAATGTCGCCACTGGGTGGGCGTCACAAACGTAAAAAAAATTGTAACTCCGCCATTTTCCTTCTCTTCTACCCCCTCGCCGTGCGCAATGGAACAAATTCATCCTCAGGAATTACTTGCTACCTGTACGTTTTCGATTTTTGCTTTTCTTCATGAACTGCAATTTGGATTTTGACTACAGTTTCGTAGTGGAAAGTGTACACGTCAAACTATATCGGTTACATATAATTTCATAATAGGTCAAACATAATCACGAGCCGTTTATACATGCTATTTTGAAGTTAGGCCTACATGCTACGCTGAGGCCGTATATTTTTGTAGACATTTACCATTAATAGAACTTGTTCGTGTTTTACGGACAATATTATGCTCATAATTGCATTGGAAAATTTCACTAATCTATGTTTTATCATAGGAAGTTAGATAAAATACTTTATTTTCTCAAAAGAAACTTGTAAATGTACATTTGTTGTATCGTATTTTTACCAGACTTTGCGCTACATGTTTTCGTTCATTTTAACTGACTTTGTAGTCTTTTCTGAAGAAATAAAATATAATTTTTAAGTCAGAATATATTATCGTACAATACAAATGTTAACTTAATATATAAAAAAAGACGTGAATTTAACTACTGTCCGTAAAGTGAAACCAACATGCCTTGTTAATAATCGTTTACGTT
>PNEQ01066502.1:0-39734 GCA_003012365.1 Medauroidea extradentata | reverse complement strand
GTGTGTCGTGGGGTTTTACACGCAAATCACAGACGTGTGGTGTTACAGTAACCTTATTGTGATTGGTACAGTCAAATGAGAAACGTCACAGTTCAAAGGCACGCTGCCAATATATGTGAAGCAGAACTGCAGACGTGCACATAAGGCACTGGAACAAAGTGGGGCAAAATTCTTTTCGCGAAAAGTTCATGTCTCTACAGCTTAACTTATAACTAGACAGGAAAAATTCGCGAGTTCTCTGATCTGTAGGCCAGTCTGAAAGTATATTTGTGTACTGAAGCAGACAGCAGATTCTCACTAGCTGCTCGTTGTTGAAGTGATACAAGTCTGTATTAGGTACATATTTATTATTGGCTTGACATCCAGGAGAGGTCAAATAAGTCAAAGGCCAATTACGAAAGAGACTCTAACTTACAGTTGTCGGAATTATAGCTTGTGCACAGAAGAAAACGCGAATTTTTCAGGTCTCTGCTTATAACTAAGAGGAGAGAGAAAAAAACTGCCATAAATCCCGTAAAAACCTTTCCGACATAAAGGAGTGTAACCACTCAGCAGTTACATGTATGTATCCAGGATATTTATTCGTGTAGTTGTGAAAGTTTCAAATGAGAATAGGGAGGCCTTTCTTTATTTTCCTTATTATTTTTTTTTGTGGACGCCGACTTAAACCAAGGCACTGAAGCACAGCATCTTGGCGGAGGACGAGAAGACCCCAAGGGAAAGACATACGCCCGTTGAGTCCTCACGTACTTACATGTGATATTGCGCGTGTTGAGTGAGCAAGGATTTTGGTGGAATCTCATAGGCGCGACAGAGTGACACGACAAGATCGATGCGACACTAAAAATTCTCTTTAATGCGAACACTTGTTTGACTGCTACGCGACGCATACTTAAAAAAAATTAAATAATTCATTGCTACTGCATACTAACGTCTAGTGCGACAGCCACGCATGTGTACAGTTTTTCTATTTTTTTTTGCCAGATTATTTGTAATATATTTTAAGTACCCACTGTCATTCCGAAATGTGGAAATATAGGTACAATTACAACTTGCTTAAAAAGTTTATGATTTAATACCAACTCACCAGTTTCACCAACATTTGGGCGCAAAATTAAACTCCGATTCTAATAAAATTTATATTTTTATATTTAGAATTAGCATCGCGCCCGCCATTTCCGTCGATCTGACGCACAGAAACCTCGGAGCTGATTGGTGGACATATTTTGTTTCTCATGTCGCGGTGGTCGTGTCGCTTGTCGAAATCCGAATGATTGAACTACAGATTCCATTATGTACTTTCTTCGTTTACCTTCGTTCTATATTTCGTGTAACTATACCGTATTCCGAGAACAGTTACTTACGGAAAGAAGTACGGGTATGCGCGCAAACTTAGATATTACAGAAAACGTCTTGCTCTCTCGTATCCCCAGTTGCTCTCGCGGTTATTTGAGAAGAAAAAAAAAACTCCGTCAATAAGCGGGCCAAATGTTCATGCCAGTCTCTGTTCGACGGTCGTGTTCGTGGCCTACCATAATTAGGAAGTCTCGTTGTTCAACTTCTTAATACACGCAACTGTCCCACGTTAATACGCGACACAAAGAACGTATTGTTCTCTGCTCGCAACCAACATTCCATATTTCTGTCTGAAAGCTTGTTTACTTAGAAACACTGGGGAAATATTCTTTACTCGGCGAAGGACAGTTCATAGTACGCCTTCATTACACATTTTCGTGTCCCTTTCAAACTTAATATTTGTGCTGTCAAAACGTAAATTACACTTTGCAAAAATGTATAGTTAAGAGACGTGCTGTTGCGTGGTACGGAAAGTGTTTTTCTTGTGTAACTATTAAACATATTTCCGATATGTTTATCTACGAAAAGAAGATAAGCTTCAAACAGTGTCCCTATGATTTAAAAAATGCCGCCTGCTAACTATAAACATTATTTCCAAGCTCCTCAAAAGTCCTAAAAATTACTTTTTCACGTTGTTGTAGCTGAGAAAATATGAACCGTAATCGGAAAATTAAATCATAGAAACCTGCATTGGACTTTACCTCATACTTTCCACAGTAAAATAACGGGGTCATCACTTGAAGTCCCATTAAGAAACGGTTTCTACGAAAACACTGCGCGCTAGTTTAGTACTTCGTGCCTAGAGGCGATGAGGTGTTTGACGGGCTTGTTATATTCGACTTATAGCCCTCCCCGTTTCCGTGCCTCGAACGTAAAAAAAAAGCTAGCGTCCACAAACTCTTAAATAGGATCTATAAAGTCTTTAATGTAGGGCCTACGTGATATCGAGAATAACATAATTTTTTTCACCTATTAACTTACGTTATATCACCCTTTCCAGAATTTAACAGGATGTGCGAGGAAATTTAGTACAGGTTGTTCACAATACAGTGAGAACTCTTGAAGAACATATTGTCTATAATAATAATAGTACTAAAATTTTGCAAAATCTGACCTCAGGTGTTAACTATTGGATACGATACATTCTATACTCTGTGCTTGATAGCATACCTAAGCTAACTCGATTATGTTAAAAAGTAGCAAGAAACTTCAAATCATTTTAAAGGAAAAAATAGCTAGAGTTTAAAAAGTGCTCAATTTATTCTGAACCACTTACTGTCTCTTCCTCCCTGTTGTTATGCCACTGATGAGATACGTTTCTTACATAATTGTTGCGTGCATAACGTATATCCATTTTTAAACGACTATACGCACGAACATAGATTAAATAGCACCATTAAACCATTATAAATCCAAACTTTTGCCGCGACAAACCCTCCGGACCACCTCCCTTTTATTTGGGGGGGGGGGGGAGTTGTTGGTGTACCTTTACCAAATTTTCAGTTTGGGAACTCCACCCTTCTCCTTAAACAAAATCAAGATGGCTGGAGCCAGGAATCGAACCTGGGTCCTCCCGAATGTGAGGGGAGTGTTTTACCACTGCTCCACCTCTCTCTCGCGCGCTCTCTCTCTCTACACACACACACACACACACACACACACACACACACACACACACACACACACATATATATATATATATATATATATATAATGCCCCAGGAAGTAGTGCAACGCAGTGGAGGACCTCAAGGGCTATACGAAACACCCGTATGTTATTAAAATTGTTGGTAATTTAGAAGTTACGATTTTTATTCTGTACAGTTTGACAGGAAATGGTGGTAAAGTGACATGACAAAACTGTTAAACCCCTGAATGTTTGTGTCAGATTCAGGGGTGTAGTAGCCAAGGTTTAGGTTAGGGGGAGGTGTGGGATACCCAAACTGAGAATATGATAAAGTAACCCCAACTTATTTCCTCCCCCCCTCCTTCACACACACAATTAAATGGGTTGATGTCCGGGGGGCCTCCCGCCTGATAATTTTGATTTCTAAGCGTAATATTGTGCTGTTCAAGCCATTTTCGTATATATTCGTTTAAAAAAGGAGTCCTCGTATAGGCAGACTTAATGGGAGCGACAATCAAAAATTCACAGCTACTGTAAAACATGAAATGTGTACCAATTTGCCATCTTGGAGGTTTCAGTAGGTCGAAAATTAATATTGAAGAAAGAAACACGTTACCGTACTGCATAGGCCTACATTATATCTGTTTTTTACGAGTTTTCCAGATATGTTTTTTCTAGTTTTTAATCTGATACGAGGTATCAAATCTTAACCGGCAATATAAACATTAAAAATACACATGAAATAAGTATTAATATTTTTTTTATGATTACGTTTGTCTTGGTGAAGAATTTAACCGATACCTTCATCACATTGCAGACTTGTCCACTGAAAAGCCGTATTATTTTAACAGTAGAGCCGGGAGAATTATGACATGCACCACAATCTATACTAAGAGAAAATATTATATCCATTACTACAATATTAAATCCATATAGCCTAATAGAGTTCATATGTCAGGAGTTTGTGATTGACACACACTCTCACAATAAATTACTTAAATTTGCTTTATACAAAACAAGGAAACACATTTATTAAAGCTGGAACTCAATTCTATAAAACTATTTTGAAAACTCTTCCAAAATTTTTCGAGAGTAAAAATAAATATATATGTAGGCATGTTTAAAAGAGAAAGTCCATTTAGTCTGTTTTCACCCGTTGAGTTCCGTATATTTATATTTAATCGTCACAGAGTCGGAAAAGATCTCTCACATTTCACTGTAGTGACAGACAGCATAACAGTATACGAAAGAGAGTACGGACTGTAGGGAATTAATCTGTATTACATTTGAGGAGAAGAGCTCAGGGACTTTCGGAGACTTCTGGTTCTGATGAAAGAGTGCTATACCAAGAGTTCTGCTATTTATTTTTGTTAACAGCACGGAAGGTCACAAGAATACTTTTGTATCAAAACATTTATTGCCTCCTCGTCATCCTCTGAGGGTATGTACTTATGTTTGGGTATAGGAGACATGCAAATGACTGTGATAACTTTTGGTAGACAAGAAACGTTTTTTCATATGAGCAATAAAATGGTATAAAAATGGCAAATAGACAGATATCCGTAAAGAACTGTTCTGGTGATTCAGTTTGAACATTGCACCTTTGTGTTTATTTTGCTGTTCATCTTGGTATGACAGTAGTCACCCCAAAATTCGGCTGATGTCTTTTTATGGAGCCGAAAGTTTTGCTGAGTTAACTTTCAGCATATTGTTCCGTAACTCCTTCAGTGCTTCTTCAAGATGAGTAACAGATTCACCTGCTGTTAGAACGGATAAATTTTCAGTCTTTAGCAGACGAATAACAGACGCATTTGTGCTGAAAACAGTGGTCAACACACACGACACTACTAGGGATTTGTTCGGATTGTGTTACAGCACACAGCAGCTAATACGCATTAGAAGATGTATCAGACAATGCAGATATGTTTTCAAGACCATCAACTATATCATCAAAGAACTTAAAAAACACTAATGCTACATAGTGCCGCTCAACCTCTTTTGTCTCTTTTGTCGGAATTTTCCTTTCAATTGACTCCTTCAAATATTAAAACATTTACGGTAGTTGAAATACTTACAATCAGTGCAGTTTCTTGTGGTTTGCACAGAATACGCATCCCCTACAGCTAATGTGAGATATAGCTCATGCGAGCTTAAGTTCATGTAAATTACCAAAGGGTGGGCATTTGTAGTATGTGCGCGAGCTCTAGTGAAGTGACTACTCATTACAGAGGCACCGCAATAGTTTTTGACTGCGAACGTAAACATCTATCCCAATCTCATTCAGAGTGGTTAGAATTGTCTTTACTCAATGAAATTGTTGAACTGGGCGCGCGTCGTTTGCCCTGCAGTCGTTTGCCCTGCAGTCGTTTGCCCTAAAGTCGTTTGCCCTAAAGTCGTTTGTCCTAAAGTCGTTTGTCCTAAAGACTTACGGGCAAATGACGTGTACCCGTTGAACCAAGACCCTTACCCCTGACGTCTTTTAAAGGGACGAATAGTGCGAAATAAACACAAACTGATTTAGTGTCAACATCAATACATCGCGCACGAAGGGGAAATTTTTCAACCCCTTGAATGTCAGTTGTTTCATCTGCCAAGACAGAGAAGGACTTAGCTTGATTGTTTTAATTTACTAGCGCACTTAAAATTAGCATGTTGCATGCTTCAATAATTTCGTTTTGCACCTGCAAATTTCTAATATTATTTTCAAGTACTTGATCAACCCTTTTTGCTCGAAAACGCAGACGTGATCTAAAGGTACCCTCGTCCTCTACGTGTTCCTCGCCGAGCGAGGTAGCGCAACGGTAACACGTTAGATTCGCATCTGAGAGGACACGGGTTCTATCCCCAGCTGACCATCCTGATTCCTCAAATGACCTCGCTGTCGACGAAAAGTCAATCCCAATTACTTTACCCTACAGGTTCCTAATCTGTGTTGAGAGACCAAGCTTCTCTATGTCCCCTGAAAGCAAGACCCTGAAGTCCACACAGAATTACGTTGTCTATGATAGCAAAACCAATTTTTATTCTCGGCATTGATCTGTATATCTACAGAATATTTTCATTTGTTTACGATAGTTGCGAACTGACTTGCACGAATTACACATGTCTTATGTGATATGCACATTTTTCATGCGCATCTTTACACTTAGAATTTTTTTTCACTAACATTCCAAGCGATTTGGGACCAATGCCAACCCCATGACAAGAAAACAAAACACACATCTTACACAGAATGCGCTATATTATAGTATGGAGTAAACAAACCAACTCCATCTGCACAACTAACCCAGGCGTAAACTAGAATCTTAGAAACTTGTTTCTAATTTTGTACCTATTCACCGCAGATGTTGGTACCAGCGGCAAAGTGGGAATTTTATACGGCATTATTTTCGTTTATTATTTAAAACCGTCCACACTTTACAACGCGCACGTAAAATGCATGACCGTAAGCGGAGGCGTCTTTGGGATACTTTTACACTATGTTTATTTTCCATGACTGTCACCTATCAATAAATATTACTGGAATGCCATGTGGCAATTAGTCGGAATTTCTTTATTCATGGCTACCATATATGCGACGAATAATTTTTTGTAATATTTGAAAGTCCTCCTACGGGTCAAAAGCCACCTTCGCTTATAATAGTGATCGTGTTTGACCGGACGATGTCGCTTCTTTACATGGTGAGTTATGTATGTTAATCACTTTGATTGTCGACGAATTTTCGGCCGAACTCGAGATCCAACAAGACACCTTGCAGATGCACCGCACACGGGCTCCCACGACGAGAGAAAGGTGGAGCGGTGGAGGGAGGTGGGAGGAATGATGGTGGAAAACTGGTGCAGCCACCCCCTCCCCCTGTAAGTTTTTTACGTGGCTCGCAAGGTCGGCAGTTCCGGCTCTCACAGCCCCGTTAGTGGGCCGCTCGCTTTCCCCAGCTCGAAATAGCCGGGGAAGGTCATTGCCAGCGCAGACCGTCCGGTCCAGTCACCGCGCTACACTCGTCGCCACACCCACATTCTTCCCCCTCCTTTTATCTCTCCTTCCTGACGGAGGTGCTCGATTCACTGCTCGGTTTCAGTTGGCCGCATTGAATTTTATTAGATTTCTCTCTTTTTTTTTTTTTTTTTTTTCCGTTGGAAGAGAAATGTTAAATCGGCTACTACACCGCAAATTATATTTGCTTACGCTAGAGGTCAGCCATGGCGATTGAGCTGTAATGTATACTTATGTCACAGTCAGGCATATTTTTAATATACAAAAATTTGTCTGATTATGGCGCAATTTTCCTTAAGGATACGATGTAAATCAATTTCCATCACCATGTTTTTATTTTTTATTTGTGCCAGATATTTTTTTGTTATTTTAGACACAAAATGTGACTAAATTTTGCTCTTATGAAAATTTTTTATCTCGCATAGTTTTTGCGTAAGGGCTCATTAAAGTCAAAATTTGAATGTTACCGTTTTAAGGACGAAACTAAAACCAACTCACATACCAAACTTAAAAAATTCTCAGTGAATAAAGATGTCGCAAGCTATAATCTCCCGTACATAAAAAAAAATGTTGAAATTTAAAATAAAAATTTAAAAAATTCAAGAAGTTTTTAAATGTAGAAAAATATTTTATTTTGTGATTTAATATAGTCGAACTTGTAGCCTACAATATTGTTATTCACTGCAAATTTTTTAGTTTGGTAAGTGAGTCGGTTTTAGTGACGTCCTTAAAACGGTAACATGCAAATTTTGACTTTAACGAGCCCTTATGCAAAAATTATGCGAGATAAAAAAATTTTATAAGGGCAAGATTTAGTCACATTTTGTAACTAAAATAGAGGGGAAAAAATCTGGTATAAATATAAAAATAAAAATATGGTGCTGAAAATTGCTGTTTCCGCGGACTTAACAGCTAAATCGCATTGACTGTACTGTAGCACAATGTAAACAGAATTTGCGGCTTGATCGTAGATTTAACCTTTTACTTACCAAAACGTCAAAAAAATTCAATATGGTGACTGAAACCGACTCTTAGGGCACGGTACGTAGTTTGGACGGTGTTATGCAAAGACAATACAAGTGCCAACTGTAAGTTATGTATAAAATAATTTTCTGCTTTGAAACAGTCTTACATAAAGTAGCCTATTTTAATTCTTTATTTCTGTTATCATAAGTATTGACTTTATAGGACCAAAATACTTTATGTAAGACTGATTTAAGTCTGTAAAACTAATAGCATGATGTACTGATAAATAAAAATAGACAGTTGGTCTGTTATTGCATAAAACAGTCCATTGAGCGCTACAAGCATAAGTAGATTTCTCGAAAACAATTTGCAAAAAATAAACTAGCAACCTTAGAAAAAAGGTTTTACCAACTTTCTGAGCAAACATTTTTTCTCGAATAACGTATTTCTAAAGCAAAGTCGCTGACACCGACGACATCTCTTACATTTAATGCGGCTCAACAGATTACGTTTCACAAATGCATCATTCTGGGAAAAAGTTTGCTTACAAAGTTGGCTAGTATCATTATCTAGGGTTATTTTGTTTTGTAATTTTTCCATATTCGCTTTCAATAACGGGTTTGATTTAGAATGAAGTATTTAGCGATTATTTATCCACCACTCTCTCATTAAGGTGGCCGCCTCGGAGGACGTAATTTGCGCGTTCGAGGACTAGAAGTGCGGAAGCGGCAAAGGACGACACAGCATGCGCATCTCCTGACCTCTACGCCGACAACTCGCCTCTTTGAGATATTCAGTGCGGTATCCCTATCTCTGTAAATCGAAATATTAAAGATAATCTTTAGAATGATTATGCACCAAGATTTTCAAACCTAAAAATACTGCAACAGACGTAAAATTCCTCCATTTTCAGACGCTAGTAAACGTGCTTTAATGACTTGTTAACATGAAATGGACATACATACGTGTAACTTTCATGTTCGTTGAGCAATTTTCTAGTAATATTGTGACGGCTGAAGCTATGCAAGACACTCTGCGGCGGGTAGAAAGGAAATCTCGTTAATTAACTAGTTAGCTACTATCATGCTGTCTTCTGTCTCGAAAAAATAGGAGTATGTAGTTTAAATCAGCCATAACAAAGTTAAGGAGCGATTTTACGATATCGACTGCCGCTTATGTTTTAAAAAATAATTATCGTCAAACATGAGGAAACTCGGACCCAGGCCCTCAAATTCTGTTCAGTAACGTTTCCTACATGCCAACCATGGCCGAGCTGGGCTTTACGTCTCGTAGGCAGCGAGGTCACTAGAGACCATTGGCCGAGGTACGACTGGTAACGGCGTTCTTTATCTTCAAGTCGTTCGCCGGAAGTGAACGAAAACACGGCGACATAAATCGTTCGTCAGGAATTTATCACACAGGTAAAACACTATTTTAGCTTACAAGTTTCACAAACTCTTTAAACCTACCTAGGATTGTCGTAATGTGTTTATTAAATAGTTTCGATTTTTATTTGTTTTTTTAAGCTGCCAATATTAAGGAGTAGAGGTCCCCCTTACATGTAATCAGCATAAATTCACACACACGTACTTTGATACAATTTTCAAAATAGTTTTAAAATTTTTTACACAGTAGAATAGACCTACCGCTAAATTAGTAACATTAATTAGTTAACAAAACAATATTATTACTTAACTAATATAATATGTCTAGTATTGTATACATAATACCAGTAAGTTAATTTAGTCAAATTACTTCATTGCAAATCTATATAACATGACTAACATAGTAATGTTTTTAATTTATTTAAATTTCTCCTTGTGTATCGTTTACATCAGTAATATTATAACGTACGTAAATAGTAAAAATAAGTACGTAAACGAACGAGTAGTACATCAAACTGATAGTACATGGCAGCAAAAAGGACATATATGTAGCTAAGTACAATTTATTTTTTGAAAGATGGCCAAAACATTTTGTCTGAAATTATGCATCCAAAACCGAGAAAGCGGAACAGAGAAAGAAATTTCTTAAGTTTACTTGTGCCGGAGGATTTACATGGTATCATTTGAACAGGTCAATCCGAATATTGCCGAAAATTCATACATTCCTGTTAATACGTGAAATTTTAATCTATATCCCACAGCCTCTCAGTTGCATTAGTGGAATATTGTGGACATATATAACCAAAGTGTTATGTTGTCTCAGGAAACCAACAGTGAGACAAGAAAAACAACATACGAAAACAAGCCGGTTGGCTATAGTCAACAAATACATAAGTTAAAACAAAACATAAAAAAACTTCAAGAAGAATTGTGTCAAATTATAGAAAGAAAAAATTAACAAAAAGTAAATGTTCAAAACAAATACTCAAGTAAAATAACAAAGAAAAATGTATAACTCAGGGCACCAAATTTATTCACACAATGTTATGTTAGGACACTTACAGTTTAAATTAAATAATGAAGGTCAACTCACCAGGGGCCTATTCCACCAACAGACTTTGCAACTTTTCACTATTCACTTTGTAATTTGCATAAAACTGAAAAGTGCAAAAGAAATGTGTTCCACCAAAAATTACAACAGCTTTGCATTTTTCCAGCCAGTCTGCAAAGTCTTTGCAGGATTTTACATTCATTGTTTACATTACTCATTTCAAGTTTAAATGTTACAAAGTGTATTATGAGTAAAAAACAAGATGTTGCGCTTAAAAATTAGAAAAATAGAACTTATATAAAAATATGTTTTATTTAGAAGTTTCTCACGCACGTACTGAAACAAAAGGAGAAGGAGTTGACGGAAATTCATGGATTGAATGAAACCACGCCATTAATTTGTCCTCGATTGCCCAACCAATGTCGACATAAAAGTATCTGCTGCTTGGGCGATAAACATTTACTGATATTTGTAATGTTCTGATGAGGTGGCCCGATCGCAACCAAAATCATTTCAACTTAATGTGCACTTAACCTAAAACATTCATTAAATTGAACATCATTGTCAATCACAAAATTGATTCGTGATTTATAATTCTTCCTTGATGGTCTTCTATTTTCTTCATCAGATTAGTCACTATAATGCAACAGCGCGTCTAATCATTTTTCTTGTTTTAATTTTGTAGGTTACGTGCTTCCCTTGCGCCTATTATATCGTCGTTTCTCTTCATCACATTACTTGAAATAGTTTCTTACATGCCAAGTTTACACGTAATAACTTTTAACCACCTCAAATCAACTATTAATTAACAATACGCCATAAATAGTTTAACTGCAAATGGAAAATTATCTTTGCACAATGTCTGAAAACCTTGCAATATTCATAAATATTTTCTGCAAAGTGAGATTATTTTGGAACAGAAATGGGCTCAAAAGTGCAAAGTCTTGTCACTTTTCATGTTTTGTTTTGCAAATTAAAATTTTCGTGGAACAGAAATACAAATGCAAAGTGCAAAGTGCAAAGTGAAAAGTTGCAAAGTCTAATGGTGGAATACGCCACAGGTCACGACCTTGCAACAACCACTCTACCATTCAGTTCGATATTGCGCAGAATCGGTGGGTGCTAGACAGTTCAAAATATTGTCTTTTTTTTTAATTACGGTATAATGCTTTAATAAATGATATCCACAGTCAGTTTAACCTCGCGGTGTAGTTGCTGACATTATGGCAGGAGTGCACAATGAAATATATCTTACATCTATAGCATCTTGGTTTAATTAATCCGCATACCAATTTGTGCTCCACTAACGCAACACTGTGAAAAATATCCTAAGTAATATGCCTTGCGTACTTCGCCTGCAGCCGTTAACGCCAGTGAGTGTCTCTGCCTTTTCTAGCCTGAGTTTGTACACATGTTTTCTAACACGTTGTTTGTAGTATATACGAGATGCTCGTGAAATATCTGGCCAAAGAAGAAAGCGTGATAGAAGAAGACGAATAAAACATTTGCACAACAGGATGTGGGACCGGCAATACAGCCCCATACAACCTTCGAGCCGTTCGTCCGTTTCCATTTTCCGCCCCATAGTCAAAATGAGTTTCTACAAGCTCGTCATACTTGTAAAGTTGTTGCCTAGTATTGAATCTCCAGTATGGATGACGAATCCTTGACCGAAGGTTCCCCTCCTCCGTCGGAAAACATATGTAACAAAAAATAAATGCAGCAATGAAATAATAACGAACTGAAATAATGCATCTGTAACAACACATAACCATTTTGTAACAACATGATATTAACAAATTGTCACATTTGTTTGGTATGTTTGAAAAGTTAAGTGTAATAACGAAAATTGTATTAAGTAATATGGAGATTCTGAACGTCTCTCTCAGGGACGGATCTAGTCTTTCCTTCGCCTGGGGCAAGAATTGTGATTTGCCCCCCCCCCCCCCCACTTGCTTCCGTCAGTCCAATCAACCTAACAATAACAAACGTGACTTGCATATGTTGTTTTGCCCTCGCGTAAATAACGGTATAAAATTTTAGTAGAAATAAATCAAATCTGCGCTTACTAACTACCATTAGCAGTGTTTCAAGTGTGCGTTATAATTATAAATACTGTATTCATAACATTATATGGCACCACCTGCGCGGGGCAGTCTGCAGCCCCCCTCCCTTTATATCCTCCTCTCTGCACCATTCATGATGCGTGTTCTGTCGTTATTAAGGATAAAAAAAGGGGGGGGGGTTGTAACTTACTTCGGGCGTCTCCGGGGAAAATAAGATTCTCGTTGTTTAACATGAAAGCTAGGACTCTCGTATTCTGTGCTCTTTGTGAAGATCCCAGCAGTTCACTGTGATACCTGCTGATATCACCTGATCCTTGCGTCACTGATCGCAATTAAAGGTGGTATTTCCTGACCCACGTTCTGTGACGAGATGTGTCTATTTTTGTCCCCCTCTCACCCCTTAGAGTTCAGCCAGATATAATTTTTGTGATTTATTTTGTCTTTATTTTAAAGTGGGCATAGTTAAAGTATAACTTGCTTTCTCTACCGCAGAACCAATTATTTATTTTTGTATTTTATTTATTTGGTTTTACGTGCCCTCGACCAGCACAAGGTCTTCGTAAAAGTACACGGTGGAGGGGGAAGGAGTCGGCCAGGGCCTGTTTAACGAACCATCCCAGCATTCGACTGGAGTGATTTCAGAAAAACGAAATCAAGATGGCTGGAGCCGAGGATCTAACCCGGATCCTCCCGAATGCAAGGCTAGTGTTTTACCACTGCTCCACCGTGCTCGGTTAAGCTGGGTTTACAATGCCACGACGAGATTGCTCCGGCAGTGTGACACATCTAGTCAGTCCAACCACGCCCACAACCAAATAAAATTCAATATTTGCAATAGCCCGACAAGTTTACATGATTCAACAAATGTTTTGTACTCGTGGCTGTCGGCAAAATATATACTGGCCAGTCTTTTGGCTAGGCATTTTCCATGTATGACAACAGAAATTATAAATTATACACAAATTTAATATGACAACTATTGAATATGAAGCTACTAGTCTCCTTGTTCTGTGATATTGAGTAAACAAAAGGGTGTATCTACATCGCTCGGATTTTTAAATCAACATGAGTAAATATTACTCGAAATAATCTATATTTAAAAATTTTTATGAAAAATTCGTTATTTTTACATCATGCATAACGATCATTTCTGTAAGTATAATGTTTAATCGTAAATAGTTGTTCGTTTAAGTTGATATTTTGTAGCCACATGTTTTTTTTTTGTTGCCCAAAGAGCCCAATACTGACGAAAGTAGGAATATAATCTCCTTTTGTCAGGAGGAAGGGGTTAGGATTTTTCGGGATTATGTTGCACCTGATTAAAAATTTCAACAAATAATAATTCTATACGTAATTTAACTAAATGTAAAGACTGAATAACACAAAACGTTGTTAATAATTATATATTAGAAGTGATACAACATCGTCATACCGTTTTTTCCATGATGTACAATATTGCAATAAAATAACTAAACAATAAAAATATGGTTATAACTAGTTATTTCTAGATGATTACAACCATAATCATTAATATTCTCGAACACTCTGTACATAGTATATTTGTCAAAGGGCAGTGTTTATATTAAAAGATGGCAGGAATATAAAAAGGTTTAGAGGAAAAAAAGTTAGGAGGGTGTTAAAAGTTCTCAATACCGTGAACTTGTGATCAGTTTGAGGCGAAAAGTTTGTACTGAAATGAATTAGCCTACGATAAGGAATAAACTATTTTTACGACAAAATTAAGTGTACCGTAAAATGGGGTGAACAGCGACGCTGGGGTGAGCAGGGACATAATTTCAAATCAAAAGTTCCAGTACGCGGTTTTAAAACCTGAGTTTTTCCGTAAGGTTGGCAATTTAATAATTTTACAGAGAGTAATTGTATTGAAATATAATCTGATTTAAGATAAAGGTCTAAGCTAGGAATCTGTTTCAAATTTTGTCCGTATTCGCCCCAGCATCCCTGTTCACCCCATTTTACAGTACTCGAATGTGTGGTAACTGTATACTCTGCGTGCGGACCGTTGGAATATATCTGCAAGGCTGTCTTTGCAGTCAACTCACGAGAGTGCGATGAAGCGAGTGATTCAGCTGCTAGAAGGTCAAACCCCCGCGGGAGATGCGCGCTTGCTTGATGCGTGTCCGCACGGGAATAGCACTACGAGAGCTGTGTACAGTAGGCGGGAACCCGGTATTCTGTCTCGTCGTACGTGGTCTTTCTATGCTACGACCACTGAGTTACGATTCAGGAAGATGTTTCCTAGAAACCTGGTGTCAGAACTGTCAACAACAAATTTTTAATTGGGGAAGTCTTCAAAAAATTTAAGCTGGCGTATATCGCTCGGGACTTTCTTCTTTACTCAGAATTAGAGGCTCGAGTATTTCGCATATTAGTCTGGCAACAGCCTTGACTTCTCAGACCTATACACACACTGGCAAAAGTCAAATATCTATTGGCTTCTAACCGTAACACGTGTTACCACCACGTCTTGTTTCCTTATTTATCACTGACTTACAGTCGTCTAATCACAGAAGGAGTGAAGTATACGTTTTTGACGTTCAACCTGACCTTGAATCAATACGCGAAATAACCGTGCTGGTAATTAGAGGGCCGCGTACACTCTTTGCGAGCTGGGCGGTACGCGAATGGCTCGTGAGCCGCTCGTAACGTCTTCGATGTTAAATTAATTTCAACGAACCTCTAACGATCGACTGGACAGTCGAACAAACAAGGATCCTACGACGTGCGGATTATAACTATAATCACTCTCGTGATACGGTACTCTACCATACTCGCGCTGTCGTGATAACTTCGCTACAATATCAGCCGAGGTAGAGATGGTTAATAATAGCTGTAACAGTACTTGCAACCGTGTTGCATCACTCTTGTGAAATAGGTAGTTCCTGTAATTGAGTTTCAGAATTATTATTTTTTTAAGTGTCTTAACCAAGTTTGTTTTGAACACCTAAGGGCGTCTAAGTTTGCAGAACCCATAATTTTATATTTATATGAAATAGTATTAGTTTTGTAGACCTGACATGGGAGTACAGTTTCCTCCTGCGAAAAAAAATTAAGCTGAGCGAGTTTTCCCATATGAAAATTCTTGTGTTCAGTTATAAATTATAAACCCTAAATTGACGGGTTACCATACTATTAAAACATTACCTATGAAGCTGAAAAAAAAAACTAACACTTTATTAATTCATATAGTCCATTATTTATCATGTAAACATTGAGTAAGTGTATAATTAGGTGTAAAATTCATAGTAATTATAATTATGTAATGTAGATTTAGGTTTGTTACAATAGTTGGTCATGTATAAATTTATTTCTTCTTTTTACTATATAATTTTAGTTTATTATTCCTGGGTGTCTTTGTTTTGCTAGCTTTTTTATCGTTGTAAAATGTAAGAAAAGGCACATGCCTTAATTTTGCCATGTAAAATTAAGACGAAAATAAAATAAATAAATAAAATCAAGTCAAAATTTGCACGTTTTTGGTTCTTATAAGCCGTAAAAAACCAATGAACATGAATAAATTAAAAAATCCACTTTGAAACTACATGTCACGGGGTACTGCTTGACATGTTTTAAAATCAATTAAAAATATTTTTGTATTTTAAAAATCGATAAAAGTGACAAGAAAATTCAAAATTTCAGAAATAGCACTTTACATGTAGGTTCTGTGTTAATTTTTAAATATATTTATGTTAATTGATTCTTGCAGCTTATAAGAACTAAAATTATGCAAATTTTGACTTTGAAGTGCCATTATGGGATAATTTGTTGAGCGGGAGGGGGGATGCACTTTTAAGTAACGTCAAAAAAACTAACACTATTTCATACAAATATAAAATTACGATTTGTCTTCGCTTGGACGCTCTTAAATGCGGTCATTTCTGCTGCAACCCTCGGACACACAATGTACCAGGCCCGACATTTTCCTGTTGAGGTTGCTTATGACTGCATGTATTGATGGCGTGTAAACATACACTATCGCGACAGTGGCTACCACAATCTTGCATTATAACTTCTGTAGTGATAGCTACTAGGAACAGTTTCGAATACGTTTTAGAGTGGAAGCCTGACAGGAGCGTATTCACGGTGGATATAACCCCTTTCCACGACCGTCTCAAAATTCTCAGGAAGCCTTAAAGCACAGAGTAAGGCTCTGTGGTTTATTTTAAGGTAAAATTAATGAAACACATTAAGTCTACTCCTTAGAAACTTCCAGAGTGTAATACTAATAAATTACTTTGAACAGTTTCACGTGCTATAAGAAAACTAGTATATAATTGGTTACGACGCCAGAAATTGTGACAGTACACATGTTATGTTTAAAATTGTTTTGGCCGTGATTGTTAATTTTTAAGGACAATAAATTGTACGGTTTTGACTAACACGTTAGTTAACAAATCTCGTTAGCTGCATATGTAGTTATAACCGCAGTATTTGCTGTCTTGAAAAAAAATAGCAAACAAGATTAAGAATATTTTAAACAAACTGCCAAACAGATTTGTGATATCTACTCTCGTCTAGGCTTAAAGCAAATGTTATCGCGAAAGCAGTAGAAATAGGAGCGCAAGAATTGGAGCCGCCACTGCTGCACTGTACAGGCTATAGAAATACAGCCGGGGAGTAAAGATATTTCCAGACACGCAGGAAAGAAATATCGTGTTTTCTCAGGCGCTCTCCTATAGAATTCCAAGCCCGAGTATCCCCGCCTTGTCTTCCTCTCTGCTTATCTCCGTCTACTGTCGTGATATTTACAAAGAAATACATTGGTCGTAATCCGCAGTAACCTACTTTTATACGTAACAACCAGAGCCATAAATATTTTCAAACACTTACTGAGTTACGAAACAATGTTTCCACACGAGTCCACAACAGGATGCTTCACAAGAGATTGTAGCGAGTTACCATACTTGGAAGAAACATGTCAACGCGCATTACGTTTGTACATCTATGAAAAGAAAACACTTTTCAAAGAATGTTCATACCAGTTTAAAAATTAGGATCGCTTATTGGAAACACGATTTTCAAGACTCTCAAAATGGCTAAAAACAGCTTTTTCAAACTGCCGTATCTAGGAAAATTCCAACCAGATTCGAAAAACATAATAGTAGAAATAAGCGCTGTAATTAGAACCATAAGTATCGCAAATAAAATAAAACGGTCACCGCTTAAAGTCCCATAGGAAAATGAATAATAGTTAAGCTCTGCGCGTCAGTTGCTGGGTTTGCATGTAGAGGCGATAATGCATTACATACGCCAACCGATGTCACTCTTAACGCTCCATCGGTTTTGTACCTCACATGCACCTAGAGATCTATGTACCGGAATAGATAAGGTTTTGATAATGTTTTGACTGAAAATAGCAATAAAATATTTTCAACGAGAATTAGTAATTATATGAGAAAATTCATTTCTCAGCAATAGCGTAGGGTGATGTTCTTGAAATTATCGGAAGAAGGTTGGAGATAAGAAGCAACTATTGAACTCTTCTAGAGATAGCTTTTAAAATAATAAAACAAATGGAATGGTTTACCCACGAAAACATCTGGAAATATTTAATAGATTCTGATAATTTATTACAAACTTATGTTCGCTACCTACACAGAAAATATTTTACGGTAAATTGTCTTAAACAAAGCAAATTACGTGAATGGCAGCGATAACGAAAAATTTCGTATAACAATCAGGTAAGTGAGCTTTATGTATAGTTGACAATGAGGTTATTAGAGACAGTAACACACAAATTGACACATTACAGGAACTGGGGAAAGAATCAGCCGTGTTCTTTGTTAAGAACATTCAAGTGCCAGTAAATCATTATTTTATATTTTTGTGCAACATTGTTGTTTTTTTTTTTTTTTTTTTTTTTTTTTTTTAACGATACTTGTGAGTATAGTTGACTTTTTCAAAATGGTTTCAGATCGTATTTTTTTTTGATAACAGCTAAAATTCGCATGTTACGTTGCCATGCCAACTGTCTAAACAAAGTAAAATAATTTTCGGTTAGCTAGCATCCAATGAGGTACGTAAGAAAAAAAAAAAAGAAACCCACAACCTAATATTTTGAATTTTACTGACTTTTACATGAAAGAAGCTGCAAATTTAGAAATTCTTTAAAATACTAAAATAGTTAACGGGAAGTCTTTTTTAAAAATGTTTTGTTACATAGCTCATGAAATATTATTTACGTGCGAATTGACTCATTTGAGTAAGCCAATTGGTTTCGCTATTTGCATGGCAGCATAACATGCGAATTATGATTTTGACGCACCGTTGTGAGAAACCTATCCGAGGTAAAATGGTTTTGTAAGATAAATTTTTACGCACAAGTATCTTATACAGAAGTAACACTATTGCATTAAAATATAAAATTATGATTTTATCGTGATTGAACACCCTTAAGCAGCCATCCCAACATTCGTCCGGAGCGATTACGAGAAACTACGGAAAACTGAATTCAGGATGGTTGGAGCTGGGGATCGAATCCAGGTTTTCAGAAATGCGAGTCCATTTTGTTACCGTTGCGCCACCTTGCTCGACCTTGTATAAAGTAAAAATCCACTATACTTATTGTAATATAATAATAATAATTATTTTATACATTTTACAATGGCAAAGTGAAACCTGAATTGCGTTGGGATTGGGAGGGGGGGGGGGGAAGATCCTTGATAAAATCTACCGACCAGCGGCATCGTCCGACGTGCTTCCCACATGCAAAAATGCGGGGTTTGACCCCGAGGAATCGGACCCGGGTCGTCTTGGTGGGGAGGTGAGTGCTCTAGCTACTGCGGCAACTGCGACCCCGCCTTTGATTACAGCTGTAGTAACAGCAAAAAAAAAGAAAGCCTTGTATTATTTTGGAAGGATGTAAGATGTACTTGGTGAACGACTGCGACTGTGAGTCTACTTATCGCTCGTGGCACAGAACCAACTGCCAGAGAGACTGTAGTGTATTAGGTGCTACATGTTAGCACACGCCCTGGCTGGACTAAGTTATTTGTGTATCCTGCGCTTGTATTGCTGCCCATTTACTGGCGGCTCTGGAACACGTCCAGTGCATTAACGTCTACGTTTGAAAATGTGAGCGTCTGAGAACCGACGGTGGCCGTCTTCATTCGCCGCTCACGCGCGCCCGTCAGCAGGGAAAGAAATATCTCGCGTCGTCATCACGCTCATAGGCTGTTCGGGATATAATGACCACCTTTGAAACTCTGTTTACTTCTTCCCTCTCGGGTGATTTAAAGTTATCAGCCCCTTCTTATTATAAACAAATCATCGCAAGTAACTATTAAAATATACGGTCTCGCGTACTGAAAAGTTAACGTTTGGTGTCACTATAAATGATTTAAAATCGTTATTGTACACGAGATGGCATTTCAAAGTGCTCAATTAAATTCGAACCGCCTATAGAAAATAAATTGTATTAATCTCGCGTATGTTTTCGTCTCGTCAACGTATTCTAATTGTTCACAGACATTTTGCTATGCGCAAAAATCCTAGATTGTATTAAGTAGTTTAAACATCTGCACAGAAAGGCCTGTTTCAATTTACCAGTGCATCCCCAAGTAAATATAAACAGTTTGTGTTGCACATACTGTCATATGAAATTGCCAGGAAATATCAGGCAGTTAAACCCTATCACTGCGTACAATGAGAAATGAAAGTTGTTCGGAAAATGTCGACTAAGCTCATCAGTGTTTTACACCAATTCTTATTCCAACAAATCGTGCTCATCCGTCGTTGACTGCGGGTTTTGTTGGGATACTTCTGCTTTCGTCGGTGCTCCAGCTCCACCCTCTACAATAGTCATGAACGCTGAGGACATTACTTGTTAAGAAAATGCCATTAACTCGGAGGAAATCCAACTGTTCTAGTGTGTTCTATTTTCTCGGAAATAACTTGAACAAAGTGTTATAGGGAATGTAGTAAACCTGTATCCACGTTGAATATTTTTGTCTTTTCGATTACAGGCTACTGAATGATAAAAATATGTTAACGAATTTAGCATAAATCCGCTAATTTACATCAATTTTGTGTATATTACCTGACAAGAAATTGGGAAACTATAAAAACAGACATGTTGGCTAAAATTTGCGATAGTACTATCAAGAGCAAACTTTTAAAATCAAAGATGTCCCCCTTACCCAATTTCAGAGTAAAACGAAAAAACTGATATCTTGGGATACTAACGAAATATGGCAGATTTATTATTGTTCGTCATTTTAACTGTCAAATTGTGGTAATTAATATGAAATATGTAGATATCATATTCCATTCGTTATTAAAGAAAAAAATTGTGTTCGTATCTAATTTCGAAAGAATATTTGGACATATATGTGTTTTGAAGGTATAGTTAACTCGTTAGAGGCAAAATTTCGTAACTCTGTGCCTTCTACTGGAGAACAGCTGTTGTGCCCTTGTTTTAAATGCACAATTTCAGAGGAGTAGACATGTCTGGTTTAAAATGAAAACACAAATTTGCTGCTGATTGTTAAAAGAGACACGTAGTTTATTGATACCATCAGACTACAAAATCGTGTGTAACTTACCAACGCGATGTCGAAAATATGTCTAACTTATTTCTAATATTTGTGAACAAGTCTATGGCTCTGAAAGTTGGTTCCTCATGTAATGGTATCTGCGCTTGGGGGTTTATATAATCGGAACACTGCGGGCATCTCATCGCTTCTAAAACTGGTTACACAAGATTCAAAACAGGTCGTTAAGATGCCGACCTTGCATGAGAAATTCTTTCGCAATGCCTTGCACGAAATGAGAAGCTAGAGCGTGACCTATTATTTTTTTCTTTACAAGTCGCTGCAAGTTGCATGGTACTAGTCAGGGAGCATAGAGCCCTAACTCCCATGTTCAACATAGAGAACCTTATTTTCACCGAAGACGCCCGAAGCTGGCTGCAAATATTTTTCTTCTTATCTTTCCCTAACACCAACGTCAGAAATTAATACCGGAGAGAAACTTTTCAGAATTGACATGTACGAAATGTAATTTGCGTTACTACAACTAACTTTTCAACATAAATAAAACTATTTGTTACTCTTCGTTCACTCTAAGTTGAGTTTTAGGATAAACAAAGCAAATTATAAACAAACATGTTCATTGGCTGCCGACCGCCGTGCACTGTGATCTTGCATAAGAAGTAGATCTTTGTTATCTGCCGTGTACATATGAATTTACCTCTCCATCACTTAATGAGAGAGTTTTATTAACAAATATCTAAAATATACAGACTTGGCAAACACTATCTACGACGCTATATGTTTATTACTATAATTATGGTTAGCGAACGACACGTCCGTACAGTGGATTCACGAGTTATTTAAACGCCTGACGAACTGATAAACGTACGAGTTTGTTGGTACACTTGCCAGTATTTAGAGATGCACGATACTCTGAAAATACCAAAAGTTTTGTTCAGTAATATTGACCACAGTAAAAATAAGTCAGAAATATCTCAGATGTATTGTTTTATTTTTTTCATAGTATTTTTGGACGTTAATGCGCCAATGTTGTGGCTACTGCGAACATCTTTGCGAATGGTTTTTTCCGTGTATCAATTTTCCATTCCAGTTCGTCCGAACCAAAATTCCTTGGTCTACCATATTTCGTCCCGTCCTCACGTCGGTTATGTTTACAATTTACATCGCTTGTGGATTAGGTTATGTGATGGTGGACGTGAACAGTGAAAATGTCTTTTATGGTTTTCGAAACGTGAATATATGTCTTCATTACTAAACAAACTGCGGTGATGTTCCTAAGTCAAGTATAAAAATTTCGCATAACATTCTTTACAAAAAAAAAAAAAAAAAACGAATATGTGACGTGAATTATCGACAGATTTTCTTTGGTGATTTATAACGTGTCATTTTTCCAAACGAAGTACAAAATAATCCAGGAAGACTTAGTAAGTTTGTTGAAAACTTTTTTTCTGCATGTGGTACCAAATTTTCTTTACGTTATTACCAGAATATCTGAATACGATCGTTAGTCATGGCTTGATCATTACAATTAAATTCTGAAATATACTGTAACTGCACATGATGTCAATATTTTTATCAAGTTTTTATATAATTTTTGTTTCCGTATGTCGACAACACGTACGAAATTTTCACGCAATATTGTTTTAACATATAGGGCGTTGTTGTTTCCTATGATACCGACTGTACACAGTTTTGTCGGCTGGAAATAGTGCGTCGGCGTGCTGCACAAATTGAGCCAATTAGAATCTAGCGAAGTGCAATGATATTACGTTATTTTTTTTACTTCAGAACTCAACTTAGAGTGAACTGAGAATAATCACATGCATTAGTAAAGATACACTCTTTGGTTATCTTTGGTTAAGGATTATTTTTCCCTTTCCCAGTTACGAGGGACTAGTAATAGTGATCCTATTATTGGTCTTTGATGAACGAAGAATAATTCAAGAATACAACAGATAATAAAACACTAATTTTTCACGCATCCTTTGTGCAACAGACTGTAATGTTTTAAAATTAAATCTTGTTTTTGCGATGATGAAAAGAAAGCGCCACGCCTAATTAGATTTGTAACATCATGGCTGTTTGTTACCTATAGGGTTTTCACGGTAAAGCGGACACTTTTCAAGACCGCACTGTTAAAATTAATAATAAAATATGTATGCTATTATGGCCTCGGACGTACAATTTTAGATACGGTAGAAACAATATGCAGTTCACATTACTTACATAGCTTAATTTGTACTGTTAAGAGCCCCGTCTACCTGAGCCTTAGTGGCTCAGAATTGACGGAAATATAAGGGCGAGCTTGGAACGCGCATCAAATGCTGCATCACTTCAACAAGCCAGTGAAACAACGTGCAAGGTTCCCGTCGAATCATTTTTACTATGTGACATAAAGCAGCGACCTTATTATTTTATTGGTGGAAAGTCTGCAGAAAGTTCAGTGCACATCGCAATCTGAGTTTCACATACATCAGATTAGTACATTTTGAAGTACGGTAGTCTGAAAAGGCCGTTTTTAGCCACGCTGTAGGGCTTAGAAAAAGTGTTTTTAACGAGCACGGTGCGTCTTAATGAGGTTCCGACCTTGTTTGAAGTGTGTTTTCTTTTTGTACGTTGGCACAATGGGCACTCGTGGAATAGTTTCGTAGAACAAATCTGTACCAACACACTGCAACACGTTTGAAGCTAGAGGTAGGTGGCCGAAAATCGTAATTTTATGTTTGCGTAAAACAGGGTTAGTATTGTAGAGTTACCTGGGAGTACATTTTCCAGATACAAAAAAAAAATGATCTCAGCCAGTTTTCCCATAGTAGTAATTGAAAGTCAAAATTTGCATATTTTTACTTCATACACCCCCCGAAAACTAATAAACATAATGAAACGAAATAATTCACAGTGAAAGTACATGTTCCGGGCTAGGACTTTAAGTACACGGTGAGCACAAAAGAAGTATACAATTTCAAAAAATCACAACAACTAAACGGTATAACTTACGAGCATTATGTCAATAGATAATCTCTGGGAGTTTTATTCCACATTTACAGGGACACGATATGTGCTCCTCTCGTTACACGACAAACGTCGAGAAAATATTCAAACTCGTCCCACACCCTGCACAGCATGTCAGTGGAGATGGATTGTACCGCAGCTGCGATTCGCTGCCTTAGCTGTTGCAATGATTCTGGCAGGGGCGGTACAAACACCTGATCTTTGACATAACCCCACATGAAAAAAATCACATGGGGTTAAGTCAGGTGATCGTGGAGGCCAACGAGGTCACACATCATCATCAGCACCTGCACGGCCGATCCATCGTCCAAAGATATGGGATGTTGTGCTCCCAAAACGCGAACATTGTGACGATTAACCTTACCGTTCGTGCGAAATGTTGCTTCATTACTAAAAATTAATCTCTTTAGCAGGTTCTCGTCACTTTCCATCCTTGTCAACATATCGGTGCTGAAGTCCGATCTTGCTGCATAATCTCCGGGAGTGAGTGCTTGGACCAACTGCAATTTGTACGGTTTCATGCGCAATCGTTTACGTAAGATTTTGGAAATGGTTGTTTGTGGGATCTGCAGCTCACAACTTGCTCGTCGTGTTGATTATTGTGGGCTTCGCAGGAATGCTGCTCTAACGCGATCCACAGCTTGCTCTGACACAGGAGGGCGACCAGGACTTATGCCTTCGCAAATGCAGCCGTTCTCCTCAAAGTGTTTGTACCAGGTTGATATGAATACTCTGGTGGGTGGCTCCTGGTGAAATGCTCGTTGCACGGCAGTAACTGACTCAGTTTTTGCTAACTGCAGGACACACCAGCTCTTCTGCTGTGGTGTAGGGGCCATTTCCGACACTAGCAATATCTCACAGCGACAGAAACAAAATAATTGCGGTCATACGTAAAAACAAATAACTTTCACAGATCAGGTACTGGTTTAACGCAAATATGTTGTGCCGTTTAGTTTTTATCATGTTTTGAAATTGTATACTTCTTTTGTGCTCATCCTGTATATAAATAAATTTTCAAACAATGTTTTGTCTTTTTAAAAAATGTCTGAAATTTGATTTTTTTTTTGTTATTTTTAGGATTTTTTTTTTAAATTCAAATTTTTTATTGTATTGGAATTTTATATACTTAAAGCCCTAGCACGAGACATGTACTTCCACTGTGAATTAATAGTTTTCGGGGTGAGGGGTGTATGAACTAAAAATATGCAAATTTTGACTTTGAAATGCCATTATGGAAGAACTGGATGAGGTAAAAAGTTGTTATAAGAGGAACATGTATTCCTAAGTAACATCCAACATCGATTCATTCAAATATAAAATTATGATCTTTCCCACTAGTACGCCCTTAAGGCCATCTATCTAGTTTCTAATTTTTTTTTTTAACCGATATTGATTGTTCTGGCATAAACGTAGTTTGGTTTAAAATCGTCTTCTCATTGTTTGACGGATTTTTTCAAGACAGTAAACACTATGATTTTAGTTAATTATGTAACTAACGAATTTTGGTTAGTTGTCTTTTTAGTCGAAACCGAATAATTTATTGAATAGAAAAAAAACAGTTATAGCAAATGTGTCTTAAATGAAGGAAAAAAGGGGGGGTTGGGGAGGGGGGCAAAATAAAACGTATTTAGGGCTTCAACAGTGCTGACTTCCATCACGAATAGTCCATAGCAGGGTTATCAACTAATTCTGGAACTAACAAATAATATTATGCTGCGTGGTGTGTGAACCTGTTTCTAACTAGATGTGTGTGACATTCTTACATGAAATTTTGTATCCGCGCCTCTACTTGAATACTTGGAATTGACGTTATTGGTACTGTTAAAATATCTTAGTGGTCTTAAGATGTGTGGAGACTGCAAGCCTGGTGTAGGACCGCCGACAGAGTTAACAGGACCGTGGGTAACTCAAATAGTAGCGTCTCCCCTCCACCCACTCAATTCTTTTCCAGAAACAAAATACCTAATACCCCGTATTATTTGGTAAATCTTAACGAACAATGATATTGTTTCCCTTATAGCAAAGCTACGCTTGCCAATGAGACGATATTTTTAAACATATTTTAAGAATTAAAACATTTTACATTTTAAAGTGATCTTAAGGCAGCAGCCTACCTCACGCTCCAAATGCGTCGCGATGTGCTCGTAAACATGTTTATTTATACTAATCTATTCCACGTGTACCCATTGTGCCAACATGCAAAAGAAACCCTTCAGGCAAGGTCGGAATCTCATTGCTGAGACATGTTAATTAAAAACACTGTTTCTAAGCCCTCCAACATGGCTAAGAACGGACTTTTTATACTGCTGCGCTTAACAATGTACTCACCGGATGCGTGTGAAACTCAGACATAGACGAGCGCTGAACTTTGCTACAGACATTCCGCCAATAAAATCGTATGTCACCGCTTAATGTCCCATAGTAAAAACTGTTCGGCGGGAAGCTTGCAAGCTAGTTCAGTGCTTGGCTCACGTTTCAAGGTTGCCCGTATATTTCCGTTACTTTTGACCATCTAGTGTGCAAGTAGGCAGCGCCATTAAAATATTTGCAATGTGTTTGTATTTTAAACTAACCTTTTTCTGTAGGTTATACGACATTTCTAGCGAATGTCGCTGAGTCGCAATAAACCGACGGTTACACAACAGGATAAATCACGAGAAAATGAGCGACAACAGAACAAGAAACACGCCGAGGAAGCCACAAACATCTGTTGTCGACAAACATACAAATCATTCTGAAATATGAATATTTTCGGGATGTAATGGAAACAAAAAAAAAAAAAAAAAAACGAAATAGGAAAGTCGTAACAGATAAGGATTAGACAAGGCGCGTGAAAATGGCGACAATTTTGCATAGAGACGTGGACGGCACAGATGAACTCAGCGACAGAAATATTGTAAACGAATATCAACACAGACGATGACAGTAATCTCCCTTCGTCGACAGATGTGACGTTTCGGAGAATGGCATCATATGCAATTCAATTTTTACATACTGTTTTTGGCAGGGTGGGCCCTTCAAGCTCTTGGGTGGTTATCCCTTTTGACCCGTAACCATCTGAAGCCGCGGGTGGCACAGTGGCTAGAGCACTCGCCTGCCGCAAGGCGAATCGGGTTCGATTCACGGCGGGGTCGGTCCCTGGATTTTCGCATGTGGGAATAGTGTGGGCCGATGCCGCTGGTCGACGGGTTTTCTCTTGGATCTCCCGATGTCCCAGCTCCTCTCATTCTGGCGCTGCTCCATACTCACATCATGCCACCCCTTACCAGCGCTAAGAACCTCGATGTTAAGGGCGTTCAAGAGGGAAAAAATTCATAATTTTACATAATTTTATATGTTTATGAAACAGTGTTAGTTTTGTATACGTTACTTGCGAGTATCATTTTCCTCTTACAAAACATTTTTAGCTCGGCCAGTTTTCCCATAATGACATTTCAGAGTCAAAATTAGCATACTTTTAGTTCATCCCCCCCCCCAAAAAACCAATCAACACAATGAAACTAAACAATTCATAATCAAATTATATGTAATGGGCTAGGGTTTTACGCAACTAAAAACCGAATACAAAATAGTTTTGTATTTTAAAAACAATTTCTAAAAATAGCAAAAAAAAATTAATTTCAATTTTTTTTATAATATACAAAACATTGTATGAATGGAAATTTATGTATGCAAACCCCTAGCCAGTGACGTGTACTTTCACTGTGAATTATGTTGATTGGTTTTCGAGTGGTGTATGAACTAAAAACATGCGAATTTTTACTTTGAAATGCCATTATGGGAAAGGTGAATGAGCTATAATTTTTTTTTGTAAGAGAATAATGTACTCCCAAGTATCGTATACCAAACTAACAATGTTTCATGCAAATATAAAATAATATATAAAATTATGATTTTTTTTTTCTCTGGAACGCCTTTAAGATGGCAGTCAGCCCAGGCCACCGAGTGGTGTGCAGAACTTCGACCGTTAGTAGATTATTCGAGAACTGTCCAGCGCATATGAGTGTTGTCTGCTTAAGAGTAGCACTTAAGAGTGTTCAAGTGCGATTAAATCATAATTTTATATTTATATGAAATGGTAGTTTTGTAGACGATACTTGTGAGTACAGTTTCCTCTTACGAAACAATTATAGCTGGCTTAGTTTTCTCATAACGGTGCGTTTTGTTACGAAACAATTTTAACTTTCATAGTTTTCTCATAATGGTGAGTCAAAGTGAAAATTGGCATGTTCTGCTGCCATGCAAATAGTGAAAACCAATTGACTTACGTAAGTGAAATAATTCACAGTGAAATAACATGCCACGGGATACGTATTAAAATTTTTTTAAAAAATCTCGTGAACAATTTTTGTATTAAAAAAAATTGCTGAATTTACTATTTTTCCCCTGTACTTTTGCGGTTTTTAAAAAATTCAAAATATTTCGTTAAGTTCTTTTAAATTCTTTATTTCATCGCTCATGGGATGTAGGGCCTAATATCACAGTGAATTATTTTATTCAAGTAGCACGCAAATTTTGACTGTTGCACCGTTATGAGAAAACTATGATAGCTAAAACTGTTTTGTAAGAGGAAACTGTACTCTCAAATATTGTCTACAAAACTAACACTATTTCGTAAAGATATAAAATTATGATTTTATCGCACTTGAACATCCTTAATGAACGTTACACGTATGTGTATATATTTCAAGTTCACCAGTACTCATTAAAGCATACTTTCTAACGGCCTAAAATGGCGGAAATGGACGTTTTTACTGTAATTTGATGGTATGTATAGTGTCGCGTCACATCAACATAATTAACTTTTTTATTTTACGTAATCCACGGAGAAGAGTTTTGTTTTAAAAACGTTTTTTTTTGTCAATAAAATCTACTACTGAATTGAAAATAATATAAATAACTTTCACAAATATATCTCAATATAATTAACGCTTGTTTAACATTAATAATCCACATATAACTTGGCGCAGAATCTTTTGAAAGATATAGGCATGTAAAATACACCTTTATATTTATTAACACCTCATAAAATGATAGGATCACCTGAATGTCTCATAGAGGCGGGGTGTCGGCGAGAATACAGTACGCCAGTTCATTGACTGCGCCTAGAGGCTAGGGTGAAGTGTGATGCGCGTGAAGACTAGTCCTTACCACTTTCACACTTCAAGCCCTCGAATGTGCAATATACGTTCAACCAGACAGCCACATTACGGCCACGGGTTGCAATTTATGTTGTTTTGCCAGTTTATTTTTTAAATCTTGAAAGGTAGCAGATATCACAGAACCGTTACATAGAAATATTGGAAATTGTTTTTGTATTATGTACAGGAGCGCAGTAAAAAAAAGTGTACAAAAACTGCTCAAATTGTATAATTTTGCACACAGGACCCCCAACCCCCGCTTCATGACGTTTGATCGGTGTCCCCGTATTATGTTATGAAAATTCTCAAGTTGGTATCCCCCCTCCCTCCACAACAGAAATCCTGGCTAGTTATCGGCTAGATTAAAATTTATTAAAGTAAATAATTAACCAAATTTATGTAAACGTGCGTTTCGAAAAAAATTAGGCTACATAGTACAAACAATTTCCAACATTTTTATGTAACGGTTTTGCGATATCTGCTCCCTTTCAGGATTTAATGATAAGTCTTACTAAAATACCGTAAATAGGGACCCGTGTCCTTTGCTGACCAAAATCGCTTCCCTTCCCTACCCACCTGCCCTCCCACGACTAGACGGGCCAGTGACGGCAGCAGGCTGAGAATGACACAGTGTCGGAGCGCAATGACACACGCAGCCTATACATAGCCTCGTCCCACGCCGTCTCGTTCCACACTCACTCTCCCACGATGTTTGTTTTGAAAACGCGTCTCTAGAATACTCCGGGCGAGTACTACACCAGAGACGGCCAACTAGGAAGGCGAGGGTGCTGCCTTCGGGTCGTGGGGCCAAGGGCTCGAGTCCCTGGGAGAACCATGTATTGTGAGCGTCAGTGGCGTGTGGTGAGTAGTTTCAAGGTAGGATGGCGTTAGCTCAGTACTGTACAATTTCGGTGCACGTGCACGTATCAGGAACCAGTGATGACCGTACAACTGGGTCTAACAGAAAGTAATGCGGCCACTTGTCAACATGTCGTGTGACGTCAGCTAAACAACTACGTCTGAGAGGCTAAGGCATACACTGGGAAGTAAAAATGTACAGTTGAGAACAAACTCGGCTTACCATGTAACACCTTTGCCACATGCCGCTAAGGGGTTTACACAATTAAGCTTAAGCAGTAAGAAGTAAACTTATGAAATAAGCAGTAGAGTCGCAAAAAATCTAGTATATTCAATAGCGAAAAATTGTCTATTCAGCCATTAGGAACAAACTTGGAATATTTTGAATATTGTACAGTACTTTTGGTTGTATTGATTATGCCGAAGGCTAAGGATAAAAACACTCAGTAAAATAATGAGAAATTAACCATTGAAAAGCATGTACGAGGTTCCACTGCTATTTATAATTAAATACATTAAATATTTGGCAAATTTCACTTTTTTCTTTGAAAATACCCTGTTTTGTGCGTATTTTATAAACTAAAGTGTGATTACGGTTACAGAGTGAAATACGAACGGTGTCATGGGAATAACAACCTTTAATGTGATTGGTTAAAATAATGATTTCCTTGCCGAAGTAATAACGGTTCAATTATGCATGATTCGGTTCAAATTAATATGATGAAAAAAATTTGAAGTTCAAGTGCTTAAGTCTTAATCCGTAAGTTTTTAACTGTGTAGTCCCCCTTTACGCCAGTATGTCAGTCATTCTCTCTATGTTCCTGGCTCTTCATACACGCTGCTATAACGTGTCACGTCTGTTTTTTTTAGGCGAAATCAGTCTGAACTTGTTCCCGTTATGTTTAGCTACGGAAATAACACAAACTTCAAAGTATGTTGCTATAAAGGTACACGGGCGAAACAAGGAAGGAGTCGGCCAGTAACCATTCTAGCAATCGCCTGGAGTGATATCTAAAAACTATGGAAAACTGTAATCATGATGGCCGGAGCCGGAATCGAAACCAGATTCTCCCGATTACAAGTCCAAAGTGTTACCATTGCGTACCACGTTTTGTTTTATCTTCATAATTAAATTATAGGTTCACCGCAGAAAGTCGCAAGACGCAAGAAGCGAGTGGTGAATTACGTATCAACTTTTGGAATATTATTATTCTAAAAATAATGTATAATATATAATAATATGTAATGTAAAATATAACAACAGATTTTCACATAAGCAGTTAATATGTGGGTTTCCCCCCTCCCCACCCTATGACATTTTTTATCCGTGTAAATATTTATTTGTTTTATTGCACTATGTCTGTTATTTTCGGAGAAAAAAAAACATTAAACAAGGAAATATTAATAACTTAATATACGACATAATTTGTTTAGTTCTTGTTTATAAAGCTTTACGGGACGGGACATGAATTTTGAATCCCCAATATAATGCACCCTTGAACCTTTACTTCGCTCTTAATTCTTGCCATATCAGTCAATGACGCCACCAGTTGCTCGTAATCTAAGCAGCTGTTCGTGCTGCGAAGTATTTAATACATTAAATAGGGGTTGGTTACCCTTAATTGCTTAGAACTTTGTGACCATTCACCGAAGTGATTTGACGTGACAAGTAAGTAATAAGCATGCAAAATAAGAATATAAAAGGTTGCTTTGATGATAAGTTCTTATCCCGAATGTTTCCGCTGAAATCACATGTTCAGTTGGAGGCGGATGTACGAGAATGCCTGGGAGGTAGATAACATGAAACACTGTTGTGTATTAACGAGTCAGTTTGTTGGTGCCAGTTTCTTTTGCCTTTACACATTTTCAATCTCCACCTTCGAGGCCAACTACCATCCTCATGAATTACATTACGGCTAATGCTGCATATTTGTTTCCCTAATTACTTGTTCTTAGGATTAATCTCTCACCGGATTAGCATATACTAACGCCTCCCTTGTTAAATTAAAGACGGAAGGGGCGTACTAGTTACCCCCTCCCCCAAATCCTTACCCTTCCGAGTGGCCAGGGGTGCAAAAACAGGAAGGGCAAGGGTAAATCCCTCCTTTATTTCTGTATCTCTGAAGCAGGGGCCAACCTTTAACTCTAGCTGTCTACAGACAATAATTTTCTATGTTCTCTATCTCAGTAATGTAATGCATAATTGGAAGTTATCGTAAGACAGAAAAACTCTTGTTATCCAAGGTATTGACCATTGTACCTCCTTAAAAATGAAACTTATAACCACAATTATTACGTTTGCTCCCCACCCCCTTTTCCTTGTGGGCATTTGAGTTGCTGTGCCCCTGCCCGAGGCTACGCCCACGGTCTTAGAATTACAGGTCTGCACATTAGCCTATCTACCAATGTTATTATGTTGACCCCTTTATGACTAAAAGCGCCACTAGCAATTTGTTTTAACAATGCAATATAGGGTCGTACTACCAGAGCTCCAAGTGGCAGCGACACGAACTTGATACTCGTAGCTCCATTTACGCGTTGTTAAGGCCATGGGTTCATATTTATGTTGTTTTTGCGCGTTATTGTTTAAATCCTGAAAGGGAGCAGATATCGCATAACAGTTACATAGAACAACTATCAGAAATTGTTTGTACCTTGTAGTCAAATTTTTTTCGAAACCTAAGTTGCTATAAATTTGGCTAATTATCAACTTAGTTTAATTTTATTAAAGTCACAATTTAGCCAAAATCATAAAATCTTATGTTTTGAAAAAAAAAAATAGACTACATAGTACAATTTCCAACATTTCTATTTAAAATTTTTTTGATATATAATCCCTTTCAGGATTTAACAAATAAAACTTACTCAAACAGCATAAATAGGGATCCGTGGCCTTAAAACAACACCAGTGGCGCCAATCAGTCATACGAGGGTCAGTTTTCAACTACTAGTGTTCAGACCTGTTGCTCTATGGCCGAGGCTACGCCTATGCGGATGGGTGTCGCGGCCCACCACGAGTGCCGCCTGCATGCCGCCTACACCAGCGACCCATTTCCGCAGCTGTCGCCCGGTCGCTTCCCGCGATAACAGCTCCCCTCCCCGGCCGGAGAAAGTCTGGCAACACTGCTTGCTTCTTTCTAGCTCACCGTGTATTCTTCCGCCGCACGTAGTAACTAACACTTGACGTGGTCTTCTTAGCTGTCTGTAACCGTTGTAACATTTTGGGGATGTTGACGTCACAAAAATAAAACATCAGCAGTCTAGACTGTTTGTGAAAATAATGTTTTATTAAATAATATAGTGCGGGGGAAAAATTGATATTATATGTAGGGCCCTGAGTCTGTTGTACAAAATTATTGCATTTGTTTAATATTTATGGAGTATAATTTTTTTCTATTGTGCAAATTATAGAATGGAAATTCTAAATTACCTTAGTGCCAGAAATGTGCTTTCGAGTAAAGGGTAAAACAGTAATAAGAGTATGCGTACATATGGGACATGCAATCTTTCAACGATCATAACATTTTTGAGAAAATTATTGGAACTTAGAAAAAATATAGGCACTGGCGCATATTCATTTTGATGTTATTAATTAAATTCGGTGTCTTTTGGAACTTAACATCATTTAGAATTTCCACTCTAAAGTTATTAAATTCAAAAACCAAACTCACTTAAGAAGTAAATTTTAATGTTTAGAAAATTATATAATTTGAATTGTCTCCATTGTTACCAGCATGAAACAGTCCCCTTACCGATACCAGCGCTCTACTAACGGCGGAAATTTTCTCTTGCCAAACTCGTAATTCAGCTATCATCCTAACCTATAATAAAATTAACCTTACGTCACTGGGAAAATATAGCTAATTATTGCAGGCCACTTAAGGGCTTGTTCCCGAGTTTTTTTCCGACTGGTGTCAATAACTCAAATATTTTTTAACCAAAAATTTGTAAAACAATTTGAGTCAATGTGCAATCACACGATGCACAATACTGTGGACGCGGTTTTTAAAATAATGTACCATTCACCAGCAAAAAAAAAATAAATGCCTTCATTTTTGCTTATTTTCACGACGAAAAACGTGGTAATTTGGGTAATGAAATCTAAAAAAACCGTTCAGTATAATTCTACAAAACAATTCAGCTACAAATTATAACATATAAGTGTCAAAATTGTGCAGCGAAATTTTGATATGAGTATTAGGTAGCAATAAAAAAAAATATTTTCGAAATCACTGCAAAACTCTGTAACAAGGCCTTAACGTCAACGTCTATAGACCTTCTATTTACGTTGCATTCTACTACACACCCAAGCCAATTATAAATGCAAATGAAATGGACACGAGAAAATAAAATTACTGTTATTGATGGCCATGTTTGTACAGTCTGAATACTCTGTTATAATAATGGCAGCAAAAAAGAACTACACGACAAAGAGAATTAGACGTTTTCATCAAATTATTCCTTACAACGATCCACATTCTACACCATAGTCACGCATTCTCCTGTTAACAGAAAACCGGTAGTCCAAAAATATAACTGCCAAGTGAGTTTATTTACTTCCGGCACGCTTTCGAAAATGATCCGCGTTTCTATGTTATTTTACATCCGACTCTATCCGATACGTTATGCAGGATGTATAACCTATGAGTCGTCAGGTGCATTTACGCTTGTGTTTTTGTGTGTATTGACATTCCGGTTTCTGCTATGTTTATAACGTCTTACCAAGGAAAACGTGTCGTCAGTTTCGTCCTGTGCCGTTACTATTAATGTAGAAACACCATTTTGTTGCTCTCTGCATGTTAAATGGACGACTTGAAGTACACGCCCCCTGACGTCACCGCAAGGGAAAAGTACTGTGGGAAACAAAGCCTGTTTACAAATATGCTTATTTGTTAGTTGGTAATTACAGAAAGCAAAAATGTTGCGCATTCATAGATTTGCACGCAAGGGTAAAAAATAGTACTTTCTACTTCATGGTTAAGATACGCAAATACATAAGATTAATGTTTACCTGAAATAACAGCAAATTCCAAGCAAATAATCAATTTTCTTGACGTACATCTCATCCGGGACATTTGACGCCAAACAGGTAAATGAAGGTATGTTCGGCTGCGGTATCCATGGAGATAGGAATTGTTTCCCACGCCTGACTGAAGCTCCGCCTCTTTTCAAGTCGTCCATTGCGTAGATGATTTAATTTTATGTCGGCAATCGATAGGCTATGGCTTGACTATATTATGTAAGTTTTTAGCGACATGTACGTCAAGAATATAAATTACATTTGACTGCGAAAAAAATCGAAGTATTTTTACATTTTTTCAAGTAGCGACTAAGGAACGTAAATGCTCCTGATGATATAGGCGATACATATACCGTTGCACTACCTCACTCGGTTTCTTAGTTCAAAATTTCTGTGATTAGGCTTGTGTAAATACTGCAGTAGCCACTTTTAACTCGATATAAAATATATTTTACACTTCTAAATTAATTCCTTATAAACCACATGAAGAAGAAACCCGTAACTGAAATCAATTTTTCATCGGTAGTGATTTTTAACAGCGTAATCAAATAATGACGAATTCAGAAAATATTGAATCAAAAGACAGAGCGCGTATACAATTTTTTTTGGGGAACGACCAATATGATTGAAGATGACACAAAGTTGAAATTAAAATTCCTCGTAAATTATTAGCTCCAATTCGCCAAGCTTATTATTTTTAATAATTGTGATTTTAATACTAAAGTAAATAAATTGCTGATCTTGGCCAACATAGATCAATTATTTATTACTTTTTTTTTACTTGCTACGTTATTGCGGTAGGTTAAAAAATGTGAATTTAGTGTAAAGAAGATGACATTTCACGTCACACAAAATTGCTTTCTATATAAAACAAAGCCAAATTCTCATAAAAAAATATTAAAAATTACTTGTAAGAGCGTTGCACATCCCCCCCCCCCCCGGTTGTAGGTCCTACTGAAACTATGTTATTGTTGTTGGAAAGACCAAGCACCACTCAAAATATTGTAGCAAATAATTTAACAATACACAGTTATAGAAATAGGTAATACGTTATGTTTTGACTTCTACATTAGATGATTATTCTCTACCAATCAAAAGTAATATTTGCTTGATACTCTAGTAAATTCATCCAGGATATTCTTATCAGGTACATGAGTGCTTAGTAGAGCAAGTCCATTTAATCGAAATTCACAAGATGCATTCTTTAACTGTCTTAGGCTAGAAAAATTTCTTTCCGCGTGTAACCGCTAACATTTTACAAGAGAAAAAAATTATAAAATACATCTTGTTGCATGCTGCCATCGCTTCAAATCAATATAAAAAAAAATGTTTCTTCATTTTCACAATGCCCAACTTTCTTTCCATAGTGTATTTTCACTGTAAACTACTTTTCTGTGAAGTGTGTGACAGTTGGCTTCAATGATGAAAAACTTTTCTTGATACATAAATATTGTAAGAACATATTGTAACGACACAAATGTTTCTTTGCTGTTGAAAAAGGTTTTGTCATATTTATATCTGTGTGGAACATCTTACACTCTCTTAAACTTTTTTTTTTTTTTTTTTAATTTTTGTAATTAAGCTTTAACTTTTGATTTATTTGTAGGCTTATACATTACGCAAAGACAGGACGCCGAATATGACTCCCAGAAATATCAAACTAAACATTAATGAAACAATTTTATTAATTATATACTCGCAGTGTCCATCATATCCTATCCCACACTGTATTATGCTCAAACGTACTAAAATAAAACGGTATAGCAACGGATGTTCTATAATCAAATCTCTAGAAATTGAAAACATTTTTGTGTAAGCAGTGCAATAACTCATACTGCAAAATATTTTCACTCTCTTATTTGATATTTCTTTTGTTTAGTGCTGTTAATTTTTTTTATTTTCCATGAGTTTTTTGGTTTGGGGGGAGGGGGGGCAAGGTAGGCAATTCCCTTCCCTCCCACCCCATAAGTACACTCCCTAAACACACCCCGAAGTCTGCGCTGTCTAGCATTGAGGTATAAATAAATACGACGCTGCGCGGATCAATGCCCCTTAAACAGGCAAGACTTTTTTTTTCTTTCAGACATCTATTTCGAAAGTGTTCGGACTGCGGTGACTGCAGTGTGGCAACGCCGCCCGCTGGTCGCCACCTCGGAGGGGAAAGGAATGTCCGCTTTGCGTAACCCGGCCGCCGACATCGCAACAATGTCGTCGAGGTGCCAAAGTAGCAGGAGAAGAATCTCGGAGGATAGAGTGAGAGCGAGAGAAAGAGAGAGAGAGAGAGAGAGCGGGAGAGGAGAGTGCAAGAAGAAGAGCTCAGACGACCACTACTCTCCACTCTCGGTGAGACGTTTGACTCTGGTCCTTGCTTGGAAGCCGTATCGTGGTTGTGGTCATTTAATAATTTAATAATGTCGTATAATTGTCCAGAAAGGCTAAAATGTTTTGTACGGCTTTCCTGAAGACTGATGTTCCAGAAACGTGTGTGTCTATATATATATATATATATTATTCTATTTCTATTTCCAATATTTTTTACTTGAACTATTTTTTTAAAGATAACAATTGAAACGTTAAATATTTTAAATATATTTTGACACTTAAAATTGAATATATAAGTAATAATAATACTGATAATATTAAAAGTAAAAAAAAAATAAGGTAGAAAAATTTTAATTATCCAAAAAATAAAAATAATACTATGAAACACTATTTTTAAAATTTAAAATGGTGCAAATTAACGTTAAAGATTATTAATGACGCTTTTATAAATAACTACACTGAAATCGACATACTTGTATTTTATATAATTAATAAAGTTTTATTTTCTTCATTAAATTACAAAGGTTCTTACTGACTGCACAATTTATTTTACATGCGCAAACATCAAGAGACGTGTCTAGAGAAGATATACAGTTCCTTTGTTTAGCCGTTACGCGCGGAAAGATACGAATTGGCTGAAAATAGAACTTCTGCAGGGCTTTTTTGAGTGCTCGCTTTATCCTGAACCGCCTTTAGAGAAGTAGTGTACAGTACATAGTATCCATGTAGCCGCTGGAATCACTCGTGATATGGCGAACACTTTCCAAGCGTTGGACATACCACAACCAGACGGCGCAGACAGTGATACCTTGCACAAGGTTTGTTTCCCTGTTTTCGTGTTTGTTTTCTTCATTCATATATGCTGTGATCTGTTTCCGGAATAAACTAATTATTTAAGGTAATTTTTAGTGATTAGCTTAAATTTTAGAGCTTCTCAAAGAGGCATTAAATTGAAAACCATGCGAGCGAAATCGCGGGCAATACGTAGTTAGCAACGTATTTATTTTAATCCCGTATATTCAGTTCAGGTGCGAAGTGACAACGCTCTGGCGTTGGAACAATTTAGGCGACCGAAGCACTTCCTAGCGGCGACTTTTACACATACATATGCGCAATGGCTTGACTAAATATTGACTTCATGTTGTCCTTGCGCAAATGCCCTAAACTAAACACATTCACACACCAAAATATAAGCGCCTCTTCTATGCTATATCCGAAATGAAATTCGATAAATTCCATAACATGAGAATTTTTTCTTTCTAGATTCTTCTGACAGGTGTTGGGGAGGAATTTTGGTTTACGTAATCCTTTAAAATCTAATGCCGCAGAAAATACAGAATACTCTTAAAATTATTCTTAAAATCGTAAAACTGCAAATAAAGTAACGATTTGTTTTCGTGTCGGAGATGTGTTCCATACGTAGCAAGTATTTTTTATTGCAGCAAATATTTTTGGTTCCATAGTTACCGGTGTAATGAAGTGAAGTGAAGTGAAGTGAGTGAGAGATTTTGGTCAGCGCTTAACAGCAAGGTGAGGGATGACATGAGGTGAGTATGGAGCAGCGCTGGGGGAAACGGGAGATCCCCGAGTAAACCCGCCGACCAGTGGCATCGTCCGGCACGATTCCCACATGCGAAAATCGGGGACCGACCCCACCGGGAATCGAACCCGGATCGTCTTGGTGGGAGACGAGAGGTCTGATCCCTCGGCCACCGCAGGCCCCACCAGTGTAATGGAGAAATATTTGTACACGTGAACTAACAGTTAGATCTGTACAACTCTCGAAAGCATACAAAATGCGGCTGAAGAAACATTAACTGCAGCGTAAATTTTAATCTACATCTAGAAATATCTTGGTGTGTGTGTGTGTGGGTGGGTTAGTTGCCAAGTGGCGTAAGTCCAAAATGCAGAATTTTCAGTAGGGAGAATTTAAAGTTTGTACCTTTGTTAAAATTCAGGGATAACTTTATTTAATACGTAATGGAATGGAAAAATGCAATGAACTGGGAGGCACACCATTTCGTAAATATGTAGACCTTACTGCAGGCAATTTCATAGCGGCCTAAGTCCGTTTTCGAATTTTTTGTGACTTACTCCACTTGGCTACTAACATTCCCCCCCCCCCACACACCCACACACATAATTTTAATAAAATTCCAATAATTAATTTCAGAAACAAATAAAACTAATAATCTACTATGTTTGAATTATGTGAACATAATTGCTTTAAGGCTGTTGGACCCGAAAAATTTTATAGCTAATTATTATCCCTACATATAGGTATCCTATAGACTAGCTTTTGTGCCGAAAAGATTAACTTCTAAAATTTCTAGTTTCAGCATTATAGGTTCTCAAAGTTACGATTTTCGACATTTCGTGCCATAGGTTTCTGGAGAACCAGAAGAGATATATTGGTAATTTTT
>PNEQ01066501.1:0-41568 GCA_003012365.1 Medauroidea extradentata | reverse complement strand
CAAAATATATCCAAGACATAAGTTTGTATATCTAATCTAATCTGGCCAACATCAGGAATATTTTTGGTAAACTTTTTTTCTCTAGAGTCAATAGTTCATGTGTTACAGTGTGCGCACACCTGCTTCACAGTTACAATTAATACTAGAATAAGCATTTAAATTTCCCGCCCCATTTTGAAAAGCCCGCTACGCCGTGGCTCGAGCATGTAGTTCAATGGTCGCCGCTAGGATGCGCTAGTTACCAGAACTTAAAATGATATCAACTAGGTGGCAGAACAAACGCGCGGTCAATCGTGGTACATGGAGAAAGCATTGCCTTTACCAGTCTTCCTCTTGTATCGTCTTTGCCTGCTCCTGTGCCACGCTTGTGCTGCCATCTTCCTAGAATATGGTAACGATTGGCTCAAACAAAATAGCTACGTTCTGTGCGTGGAGAGAGAAACTCGGGCCCAAGACCTTAACCACATAGTTACAGACTTCCTTATTTTTGGAGCAGTGATGGCAGACAGGAAAATGTCTCTTTTTTCCTGTCTACCATCACTGCTCCAAAAATAAGACAGTATGTGACTATGTAGAGGTACGCGCACACTACAACGTCACGGCAAGGACGGACAGACGGACGGTACGGACGGGAAGTCCGGAAATATTCCGATCTACCCGGCGGTACCGGCTGTTTCGGATGGCACGAATTTTTGGACAGCGTCTCGTGAGCCACTGCAATGGGACGGGCGGCACGGCACGCACTCGCTCGAACTTTCTGTCGGACGGCCGAAGCTGCCGATCGTCCGTTCCCGGCCGTCCCGCCGTGGTGCGCGTACTTCTATTACTCTACACATGAACGATTTTTGTATTTTTCTGTGACGGCCGTCCGTCCTTGCCGTGACGCCGTAGCGCGCGCGTACTTAAGTAATCGAATAAATTGTAAAAAAGTATTATTTCCGGATAGCTGAACCTTGATTTTCGATAATACGCGAGGGGAAAAAGTTATGTCGAAAATTGTGAAAATTCGCTGCTTTGGCGTTTCATCCCCCTAATTGCAGTACATTAACCGTCCAGCAGCAGGAACATAAAATAATGTCTATTAAAACTGCATTGACTTCAAGTGGTTAAGGGTTCGAATCCATCTCAGAAGCTTTCCTACGTGGCCAGACTATTAAATAGCTGAATATACAAGATTCTAAATACTGGCAAAAAAAATTTAACTCGTAGCGTAGTCGGTCAGGCGTAGGTCTACGGTTCGAGAGGTCCTGAGTTCGAATCCATTGTTAAAGGACCGTAAAACCCTCTTATGTCACCTCAAGAGATGGCTAGCCTATTAGGAACGGCCGACAGTAAAAAAAACGGCGTGTCCAGCATGGAATGAATAGACAGGACGAATTCGAACGAAAATATGAAAGGCGGTTACATTAAATGACCTGCCGATGTTAAGTAAGTTTGCTTAGTCACGTGACCAGGTTTTCTTTATCACCCGGTTATGACTAAACGCTTCAACGCAATCCGGGGTTTCGAGATGGCGGCGATTCGTACATGCCGACGTGTACTGCTATACATTTGTTGAATATCTTCTCATATATGCGACGACTGTAGCAAATGGTTGTGTGTTATGTTATTTATATTAGGCTACATATAGGCTACTGTAGGAGATAATAGACAAGACGCTCTAGTGACTTAATTTTACCCTATATAGGTTAACATCGTAACTTCATTATGTAAACTTATATACACACACACAACTTCAGTAAATATTTACATTTCTGAGTGCGTTTATCTCTTATGTGTTGTATATGTAAAAGTAAATGATTAGTTCTTAAGGCGGCCGCCTGGCGAAAGGCGTGCTTGTGTGTGAGAGGCGAAAATTAATGAGGGTAATGAACGACTCCGACCGGTACATGTAAAGTTATATCACATATTCGTCCATTGTCTTAAATAGTGTTCCTACAGTAACTTTTTCACTGTGAGACTTAGAGAGGTGACCCTATCATTTTATTGAACTCATACCTGTAGCGATTTCCAATATATTAGTAAACCTCAAGGAATCTGGTACATATATCTTGAGAAACAAAAGTATGAAAAAAAAGTTATTATAGCCAACTTCGAGGGCTTTAAAATAATGCTTTGAATATGCGTAGTGTCGTAAAAGTAATTTTCACATGTAGTCCGAAGTGTTTTCTTTTCGTAGATAAACATTGCAGACTCAAGTTTACTAATAGTATTTTAGAAGAAAAAAAACGTAACTGCAAACACGCTGCATGCTATTCGAGTGCCATCCAGACGGCCACCTTAAATTAACCTGAGATATACATTTTTACCGCATGTGCGTTATTAAAATCTATCGTGTATTGTGACTGACATTACATAATGTAAATAATTAGAGCCCTGCTACACTAGGATGCCATGGCAGCAATGCCGGCATCACCAGTGTTGCCATTTTTACTGATTTGTCAGTAGATCTCCTTATTTTCAATGCTGACATCCAAACTACAAGCACCAAACGTTAGGTTTGAAGTATTGAACACTGCCTTGTTTAAATTTTTGTTGATTTTTTTAGTACTTTCTTAACCCCTACGCAACAAATTTTGTTGGCTTGTTTTTTATGTGATATATGTTATTTTAAAGTTAGTGTTTATATGATCTATATATATATATATTTTTTAAGTTTGTTATTGTTCAGTGACTTGCACCACCATAAATATCATAGTTTTTTTTAACATGGGTACCAATATTAGGCTACATCGTTTAATGTTCAAAATTCTATACATCTACTTTGTTAGTTACGTTGCAAACTTGTTGCTATAGGTATCGCAGGATTAAAAAGTACTGAATTTCTACTGATATTTGGTTGGGAAATAAATATTTGAAAATTTTACTTGGCAACACTGCAGGCACCTATGCAGGCATCGTTGCCATGACATCTATTCTAGTGTGACATTGATCTTATGTATCCTCAGAACGGTCCAATATTACTGAAGTTATACGAAACACAACAGAGTATGCCTAGCAGTGTACAGAGGCGAAAATAAGGTGGTTCGTGGGAAGCGCAAATGTGGGCGCTTGGGAAAACGACGTGTGCGCCTCATGCCTTCGACTGTACATCGTCAATAATCGCACGGACGCGGAAAGCCACTTTTTGTGCGCCCAAGACTGGAGTCACGGGACGCAATATCAGCGCTGGATGCACGGTAAACAATTTGTTTTTTTAACTTCGCGAGGAAGATCCTGCTACTTAGCGCGACCCACCGCAGAGGCAGCGGCACTCCTCCTGTTGTTTGTCCGCCCGCCAAGCTAGCTGCTTTCCTACCTGGACTATGCTGATGAATAAATACTTTGCCACGAGACAAGCCCTGCAGTTCCGATCGGTAACCAGGGCCGCATCTAAGGTAGAGGAGAAAAGCGAGGGAGGGCAAAGGGGCCATTCCCTAGGCCTCGCGTTCTAGGGGTCTCACTTTTTAGATAAAAATAAGGGTAGTTTATAATTTAAACCAAATAGGCTATTCTTAAATTCCCATTAAACCGATATGGTGGCTGTGAAATCTCTTTCAGATGTAAATAGCATGTAAAGACCACCTTGATATATGAACTATAACAACCCGGACAACGTGTCAGGAAAGTATAGGGGCCTAAAAGCGCACACCATCAATGCATCTAAAAAAAAGGAGGGGGCCTCATATTATCATCAGGTGGCGTTTATGTTGGCTAATATTTTTTTCAAGATAGTAAACAGTACGGTTTTAGCTGATTACGTAATTAACGTAATTCTTGCTAATTGACTTATTAGACAAAACCGTATAATTTCTTGTCTTGTAGGAAAAAAACAGCTATCACGGCAAAAACCATGTTAAACAAAACTACCAAAAATGTTGCATCTGTCCTCGCTTAGACAAAAATAAATAAGTAAATAAATAAATAAATAATTATCCAAAAACAGAAGCAACGGAGAAGCATGACCTTAATAGGCCTATTATTAAAATCACAATGTGACTAAACCCAGCATATGCAACTGCTACTAAAAGAAACGTTTGAAATCTCAATAAAATATAGACCTACTTCTTAGTGTTTCAATCTGGTTGGAGCCGGAAAGTTGGTGAAGGGAGGGGGGGGGTGCGTTATCAAATTCTCAATGTATACAACCTATACCAAAGATTTGCTCTCTAAAATTAAAATTGACGCAAATGTGATATATTAAAAAAATTAACGACATACTTTTACAGTAATAAAGTATCCTAGTATTAACCTACAAGTGTAAATGCTTATGAGGTAAACGTGCTTTATATTTTAAAAAATCTCTAGTAGGCCTAACTGTTTAAGAGCATTGGTAAGCGAATGTTATACAGGTAATGTGAATAACGAATCATTGAACAGTTTGTATTCTACTAATAATTCATTAGACATAGTATGAAATAAGTGCATATAGGTGGTGGAGGTGTTTCCGTTCATTATCTTATACGGAAGGCTACTGGCATATTTGTTTGATACGGGCTACGAAATAATATCTAGCACTAATCGTCCAATCGGAACTTCACCGAATGTGCTATATGATTTATTTATCGCATCTTGCACTTTTTATGTTTTGCAAGGAAAACTTCTATGCTGGACATAGCAACTGTCCAGCCAATATATTCGTTTCCAGTATACTACAGCTTTTTAAAACAATTCCACCAAGGTTGCATTTAGGAGAGTGTGAATTACCAAACAAAAACTACCTAAATTAAACATAGACAGAGGCATTATGACGTATTTTTCTCGAGGCATGATGACGTCACTGTGGTTCATCATTGAGGATGAACAAGACCTGCCAATAGGAAAGCACTCCACGCATTACAAAAACAGAGGTAAACATTAGTGAAATCACTCAAAATTTTACATTACCACTGCAGAGTTTGCACGCACATTGTTGAGAACTTTACAAGGCAAGTAGGACGGAATCTTATCAAATACTAACAACCCTTAAGTTTGTTTCCACAAAATAACTTAAATACTTTCTTTATGAATTATTCACAATAAAGTGAGTACTGAATTGCAATTGCTTTCTTATACTCAGCTAAATTAATAAATATCGACTACAGAAGTGAGTCCGAGGACAGGGTACCACACCATGGCAGGCAGATTTTTCAATCGAAGAGCTCGTATGTCCGTCCGTTCGCTGAGAGATGACAGGATTAGGATATCCTAAACCGGAGCAGTGACGGAATGTAAGGGCGGAGAAACGAAAGTACCCCGAGAAATCCCAACAAGATTCACCACGGTTCTCGCATACGAAAAATCCGGGACCAACCCCACAGGGAGTCGAACCCGGATCGCCGTCGTGGGAGGCGAGCGATCTAACGACTACACCGCCGCGATCTTCTTCCTCTCTGCCGATTTGTATCTTTCCACCAATTATTAGAGTAAACATTGTAACGTATGTAATAAACACAGATTACAGATTTCACAGTGCTCAACGGTTAGTTATTATTCTTAACAATACAGGTTATTACGGGCATATTTTTATACTGTTTCCGAGATAATACTATTTTAAAGTCTAAACGAGAGCAGATACCAAAATTCAGGATAATTGAATTATTAGTCGGAACCATAATATTTCTTGTCTTTGAACAATTAGCTAACACGGCAAAAATCATCGTAAACAAATCTTCCAAACAGATTTGTGATGTCTGCTCTCGTTTAAGATATAAAAAATAATTATCGCAAAAATATTAGAAATAGTGAAGCATTAAGAGGTCTCCCTAGATAGGTTGTATTTGTGTGTGTGAGACAGGAGCCGTGAAAGTGCCTGTTGACCGAAGTATGTAATGCATTATCGCCTCTCCGCTCAAGCCACTCAGCTGGCGTGCAGGGCTTAACTATTCTTGTTCCTATGGGACTTCAAGTGGTGACCAGACTGTTTTATTTGTGGCAGCATAGTTCAAAGTCTAACGCTTGTTTATATAGTTCGGTTTTTCGAATCAGGTTGTTATTTTTCCAGGTACGGTAACTTAGAAAAGCAGTTTTTGGCCATTTTGAGGGGCCCAAAAATAACGTTTCTAATAAACGTGCCGAATTTTCAAAACTATATCGACGTAGTTTGAAGTGTCGCATGAGATGTGATGTAGCGTGGTACGCAAAGTGTTTTTGATGTATAACTATTAAACGTGTTTTCAATGTGTGTGTCTACGAAAAGAAGACACACTTAAAACTATGTATTTAGCGTTTTATAAATGCCGCTAACTTATTAAAAACGTAATTACCAAGCCTCTCAAAAGTGGTGTTTTTTTTTTTTTTTTTTTTAGATTGTTGTATCTGGAAAACTACTAACCATAATTGTAAATCAAAATGACGGCGACCTGCGTTGGTATTTACTTCATACTTTCCACAAATAAAATAATAGGGTCAGAGCTTAAAGTCCTATTGAAAAACACTTTCTACGACAACACTGCACGTTAATTGAGTCCTCTGCGCTTAGAGGCGAAACGGTGTTGAACGCACGCATTGGAGTCGACTTATCGCCCTCCCAGTTTTCTTGCTTCAAACGAGAAAAAAACCTTAGGTCCAACTAACTCTTAAAGAGCTTACTTTACCGTGGACAGCCTGCTATACCAAATGTGCTATACACGCCAGGTTAGGAAAAGAGCATGCCGTAAATTAGCTCGACTTTGTAACATACGTAACAACCACGCAAAACCATACGTGACAGCGTCAAGTTTAGAGAGTATTTAGAAAAGGTTACAAATGAGCGTGATGCCTGCGCAAACTCGGCAGAGTGGTTTACCGTTCGTAAATATCCCCGCGTGTTTTTCTGAGTCGACATAATCCTTACGAAGCTTGTAATTTGCTTAACCTGACACGACGAGCAGGGCACAAACTCACTCCCTAGTCGTTATTAAACAAATGCTGACGTGTGTGTGTGTCTGGAGAGCGTGAGTTACCGTCGCGACGCGACGTAATCCCTGCCGCAAGCGTCGTATATTCGCTCTGCTCGCAGACTCACGTCGCCAAACATTACCAGAAGTCTTCCAGCCTTCATCTGCAGTCTTCCGCTTAAAGCCCCGCGACCCATTTAAGGCCACGGCTTACAATTTATTGCTGTTTTTGAGAGCTGAATATTCTAAATCCTGAAAGGGAGGAGATAGGGCAAAACCATTGCATAGAAATGTTGAAAATTGTTTGTACTACGAAGCCCATTTTTTTTTTCAAAACATATATTTTTATAATTTTGGCTAACTATCGACTTCATTAAATTTTCTTAAAGTCATAATTAGCCGAAATTATACAAAACAAATATGCTTCGAAAAAAATTATGCTACATAGTACAGACATTTGTACGTAACGGGTTTGCGACATATACTTTCTTTCATGAAAGTAAAAAATTACTAAAATAGACGAAATACGGACCTTAAGATGCGTCCCTACATAAATGATAGTTGAGCAAGCTAACAGGCAGACGTACACTTTGAGAGAAAGCTAGGAGTGTACTTGGCTGAGAAGACTCACTGAGGGATGGAAGCCAAGCGGTGACATTAACTTGAGAGAGGAGTACCTGTGAGAGTAGAAGAGAAAAAGGGACTGGAAATATGAAAGCACGCTCCACTTTTAGTTGGGTTTCTCACAAAAAAGTAAGTTTCTCAAGGGTTTTAATACAGATATGTACTCACAAATGATGCATCTAGGTTACTATTAAGTAATCTATGGGTTTAATAGAAGAATATGTGTTACAAACAAATTGAGCTATAGTACAATATTTCACTGAAATCCCAATTTTTTTTAACAATCGTATTGATATTCCGGTATCAAAACTACGACTCTAGTAACAAAGAGGTGATTTTTGTATTTGCTTCAAAAAAGTTTTACTATCGAAGTAGGTATACTATTCTTAGAGAAATGAGAATAAATCAATCATTCTGAAGTCAGGGCGTTTAGGCCAGGGGAAAAATCATAACTTTATATTCGTCTGTAATAAGGTTTGTTGTGCAGACGTTACGTGGAAAAATATTTTCCTTAAAAAACAGCTTAGGCAGTTCTCCTACAATAGCATTTCAAGTCAAAAAGGTACATTTATCGCTTCATACACACCGCGAAAACTAATAAACATAATGAAATGAAATAATTCAAACCGACACTTCATGTCATGGACTGCAACTTCAGGTATAAAAAATCCTTCACAAAATATTTTTCTTATAAAAAATTGCTAGAAGTAGCAAAAATATTCAAAGCTTTAGAATTTTTAAAAAATAAATTCACGCGCTCTCCTTGTATGTTAAGGAGGCCGCCTGCCTAGGGCGCCGAGTGGTGCGCAGAGCTTCGAACGTTACAACATTATTCGAAGATTTCTGGACTCGCATAAGCGATCTCTGCTTGGGAATATCATTCAAAGAACGTCACGCGTGTGTACAGCCTACCCACTGCAGGTTACCACTCGTCACAACGGCGTATTTACAAGAGGGCGAAAATGGAGAAAATTGCGTGTTTTTGCGAGCCTTTTAAGACGCCCGCCTACTGGCTGTGGGTTTGTGTGAGTGAGGAACGACAGCAAGGGCGATGCTGAACAATTCACCTGGTGCGGTATCGCCTCTACCGCAAGACACTGAAACGGCGTGCAGTGGTATCGTTCATCACTCGCCTGACTGACACTTTCAGTGGTGACCCCATCTTTTCATTGGTTAAAAGTTTCAAGTAAGGTCCATTGCATGCTCCTCGAGTAGTTTGACACGAATCCCGCGAGTAGTTTTTCATATATAATTCGTTGAAAAAGCTGTATTTAACCGTTTTGAGGAGCTCCGAAATGATTTTTCTAATCGACGTGATGCTTTGAAACGATTCTCCAGTTGTCGTTCGGAGTGAATTTTCTTTTCGTACATAGACACATTAGGCATATGTGGAATAGTTTCTTTCAAAAAACGTATTTACGAACACGCTGCAACGCACTTGAAGCACACGTAGGCGAGGCCCTTAAAGACTAGCTGTTATGCTCCGATAAATTCGTAACTATATAATTGTGCCAAAAACTGTGTAACTCTTGCACAGTACATTAACAGATATTTCCCGCAAATAAAATATTTTCCAGTTCCATAGTTTTCGTACAAGCACACGTCAAAGTAGTGATTTCACAATTTTCGCTAATTACCCACAGTAGAAACTATTTAAACGATACGAATTACATCATTTAGAGCGAAATTAAATGAATTAAGCTACATTTGTTATTTTACGCAAAAATTATTATTTTAAAAATACACACTGGCCTACAAACATTTAGGTACGTTAAACATTTTATTTACACAAAATTTTTATTTGAAATTACAAAGGTGTCATTCTGTAGCTTAATCTATTTACTTTCATTCACGATTATTTCATTCATATCTTTTGATAGTTTTTACTTTGGGTATATAGGGAAAATCGTCAAATCGTTACTTCGGCGTCGGTTTGTACGAAAACTATGGAACCAAAAATATTTTATTTGAAGGAAATTGCTATTCACGTGATGTGTAAGGGTTACACAGTGTTTGGTACAATTACAAAATTAAGAATTTTTCGGTGCCGAGCGCCCGAAGTATCAAAACCTTGGTGCTCAATCTTTGAAAGTGTATAACCGTGTACAAAGCACCTTTATCTTTGAGGGCGCGGTTCACCCCAGTTTAAAACGTTTTCATTTATTTTTATATCCGTACCAGATATTTATTTCCTTATTGTAAACATAAATTGTGACTAAGGGCCGATATTATAAACCTCTTTCGAATGACAACCAACTGCTATCCCCATTGAGAAAGCATTGGTGGGCAGTTGGTTGTCATTCGAAAGAGGTCTATAGATACGGCCCTAAGGGCCAATGCTTTCTCTATGGGAATAGCAGTTAGCTGTCATTCGAAAGAGGTTTATAATATCGGCCCTGAATCTTCCTCTTAGACAATTTTTCTATCTTTCATAGTTTTTGCGTAATGAGTCGTAAACGTCAAAATGTGCACTTTACGGTGTTATGTACGCCACTAAAACCAACTGACATACCAAACCAAAAAAATTCACAGTGTATAACAATATTGTAGGCTATGATTAGACATATATAAAAACAAAAATAACCAATAGTTTTATTTAATTAAAAATGTTAAATTTTGTTTTGAAAATTTAAAAATTTAATTTTTTTATAACACAAAAAATTGTTTATTTTTGTGTTTATATATGTCTAATCATAGCCTACAATATTGTTATACACTGTGAATTCTTTTTAGTTTGGTATGTCGGTTTTAGTGGCGTACATAAAACCGCAAAGTGCAAATTTTGACGTTTACGACTTATTACGCAAAAGCTATGAGAGATACAAATATTTCCTAAGAGGAATATTTAGTAACAATTTTTGTTTAAAATAATAAAATACATATTTGGAACAAATATAAAAATAAATAAAAACGTTGAAAACTGAGGTGAATCGCGCTCTTAATACTACGATATTAAATTATAGTCACTAATGAGTGTTTCATAGAGGCGAGTTGTCAGCGAGAAGATTGCACGCTAGTTTAATGACTTGCGCTTAGAGGCTATGGTGAGGCCTCATGTGCGTGGTGTGTCGTCCTTACCACTTCCGCACGTCTAGGCGTCTAACGAGCAAAGTACAATGGGAGGAAGCGCAGTGTAGACAACACAAGTTTAAGTTTTAAATTTGAACGTATGGTTGTGAAGTGAGCTTCCTAAATACTAAACACAGTAAATAAAAAATTCGTACTTTTACAAGGTAAAGCTTGTAAACTAATGTCAACATAGTTATCAGTCTAGACACTACAACAAGAATGTCTCAGGTCATTGAAGTGGTATATATTTTCCAAATGCCTGTAGGGACAACTAAAATACATATTTATGAGCAGAGTATTTGATGTTATACAAAATAACCTTTGACGACCTGTTACAAATAAAAATATATTTTGTACTTTTACAAAAAAAACTTTGTTACGTCAAACAACTGTAGAAAAATTGACAAGAATTTATTTGAAATATACATTTATTATTCGAAAGTGTTAAAAATTTATGTAAATATACATGCATATTTGTACATTATCTAGCATTTCCTGCAGAGTTTACAACGTTTATGTAAACTTACAGAATGTTTTTTAAACTAGTTTCCAAAAAAAATCAATAGAAAACTTTTTTACCCTGTAAGTTAGAAAGTTATAAAAGAAATACCACTGCTGAGACAGTTCATCACTTTACTGCTGAAATGTAACACATTACACCACATGTCGCAGTATACTCCACAAGATGAGTTTTCTTCGGAGAGCGAGGCGATGTTTCACCTAATAAAGGTGGCTCTCGGGGTGAACATAAAAGTGGCGAGCTCAGACTGGAGACGTCTTAATATTCCCCATTCTACAATACCTTGGGACACTACTACCAGCGATAAAGATTAATAATAAAACTCCACAATATAGAAGGGGCTTTAATTTAGGCAGAAAGTATACAACGCTACGTCTAGCGTCGTGCAATCGTAACTAAAGTTCTGACTTACGGAGAGCTAATACAGATTTAACTGTAACCCAGTTCCAAAGTGTGTTGTCGAAGTAAGCACGGCCGTGACCTCCCCTGGTCTCGAGCGGAGTGTCCGGCACTCGGACAACGGAGTTGGTCAGCAGGTCATAGCCGACCTGGAGGTGCCCCAGCTGACGGTCCGATGAACGACTCCTTCGGTGAACTTGCTCCTTCATGTATCTTAGCTTGCGCTCTGTATCGGGGGACAGCCTTCAAAATGTTACCGGAACACCACCCCGCGCTTGCAGTTCCACATGCCGCCTGAGCGCTGCGGTTGTATCCGTAACAATACAGTCTGTTCTTACTCCCAGACGGAAAAGTGCATGATTTAAATTGCACAGTGACATTATAAGCACAATGAACAGACAATAGCTAGAGATGTTGGTTTACCGCGGGAAAACTTGACTGATTGTTTAGATTCAACACACGTTCAGCTTATGAAAATATTACTTGCTTTCGCTTGTACGTAGAGTTGTTGCCCTATTTGACTAAGCCTATAAGAATCCCGCTATTGTAATATGTGATGCCTAGGCAACTTGGTTTTTCGCGAAAAGAATTTTGCCCCACTTTGTTTCAGTGCCTTATGTGCACATCTGCAGTTCTGCTTCGTGAGTGAAGAGATTTTGGTCAGCACTCAACATCGAGGTCTTTAGCGCTGGTGAAGTGATGTGAGTTTGAAGCAGCACCGGAATGAATGAGCGGGGGAAATGGGAGATCCCCGAGAAAACCCGCCGACGAGCGGCATCGTCCGGTACGATTCCCACATGCGAAAATCCAGGGGCCGACCCCGCCGGGAATCGAACCCGGATCGCCTTGGTGGGAGGCGAGAGGTCTGACCCCCTTCGACCACCCCCCCAGTTCTGCTTCGTGGTCAGTGATTGGATATTTTAACTCTCTCGAGCCTTGGGATTGATTCCACCGGCAAATCACAGCTATGATGTGTTGCAAAGACTTTATTGTGATTGGCTCAGACAAATGATATACGGCTCTTCATATAGACAGGCTGCCAAAAATCATGAAGCAGAATTGCAGATGCACACGCAAGACACTGAAACAAAGTGGGGCAAAATTCTTTTCGCGAAAACCCAGGGTCCCTAGTGATGCCATGTTATTGGTCTGCCAACAGCTACGTCGTATCAGACGTATATGACCCTGTCATACATGTCACAAGAAAGTAAAATGTATTCAAGGGTATACTAACACAAACATGTTTGGCGATATACCATTTTCTCTAACAATAACTATAGATGTGCCTGTTTTTTTGCCGTAATATTTTTGCGCAAGCTAGGTTTACACATCTTAGTAGTAGTTCTGTTAATTTCCTTTGAATATTGGCCCCAAGTATTTGAGAGGTGACGTCTCTCATTTGACTGCGCCAATCAGATTGAAGAAGCTCAGGCTCGACACTGAAACTTGTGAAATAAAAGACAGAAATGGAAGGCCTTCAAGAAGAATTAAGATACAATTCTATAGCCTAGTATGAGTAACCTTCTTAACTATCCTGTAGTAACTACCCTGTTCATTGTAGCAAATGAGGTAGCGTAAACTAGGTTACTTTAAACGCCAGTTGGTTACACTGCACCACACAATAAATTTAATTTATTTTTAATTTTTTAATAAATTATTTACTGTTAAGTATTACTTAACTGGATTTATTTGCTTGGACATACTCCATTGCGAAATGAATGACTGCCAAAAGAAAACTAAAAATAAAAATAAGACAAGAAAAACATAAATAAGCAGAGTATGCTTTAGTCATCAGGATACATACACAACATGAAATTCCAAAACTGGAATCTGGTCAGATAAAACAAGGAACAAACAGAAAATAAAAGAAATAACAAAAATATAAAAAAAGAAACCTAAGTTGACATGCGACACAATGATGATACGAAACAAAAACACAAACAGAAATACAGCAAACGACACCACGATGAGACGAAACAAAACACAAAGATGTCGGACACAAACAGAAAAAACAACAAACAACACAAACGATAAGACGAAATAAAACACAGTAGTTTTCCAAACAGTCAGTATGAACGACGTTTCGGGAACTGGAATCTGTTCCCATCGTCAGGTAGACACACAGGGTTCAGGAACATGAGTGCGACTGATGAGGAGACTGGAAAAACCATGCACTCCCATTGCACAGTTCTTTCAAAGATCATATCAAGTATTACTTAGTATTAAAGTGGGGAGTTGAGGTCTTCATCAATTTAAGAGGCTGGAAATATTTATTTAAAACAAAAACATGTGGTGCAAAGCTACCCCGAAATGGTACAAAGTAACCACACTTCAAGGTAGCAAAAATTCTAAAGAAGTGGTAGGATAGATATATATGATGAGATCGTAGATACCTGAGCAAAATTATGATATAATCTAAATTATTTTTGTTTTAATACTTGCTTATTATTGTCCGAGGTAAAGATTAATTTAAGTATTGTGCGTATTAGAATGTGTATATTCCTCAATAATAGTACGCCGAATAATGTTGTAGACAATATTACGAATAAAGTTAATTTCAAACAGAATGAAGCAAGACGGGAGGAAGCAGAAGCATATCCATCCTCAATTTTTGCTCCTCCTCAAACACGTCTCTCCGCTCCAGTTGGATTTATTCTTATATTTATTAGCCTGTTCTTCATCGAGACTTTCACAAATATTTTCCTTCACAGAAACTTTCCTCTTGCGAAAATCCCTCCTCACCCTCTATCACCGCTCTTGTTACATTATGCTTGGATATTGGAAAGTAATTCTTATTCAAAATGAGCAAACTCCGGCCCTCTTTTACAGCGCCCGCATATGATAAAAAGAATGATACGAGAGGCAAAAGTTTCGAAAGTCACTTCTACTTTCGCTTTGCTTTTTAATAACGTTAAAATGATCTTAACACAAGACCGCTATTGACAACTTCATCATAAAAAAACCAGTATACAGAAAAGTTTGTCTTTCAGAAAAAAAAAACTTTTTTCCGTCCTCTTGAAAGGCAAACGAGGAAAAGGAAACTTTTTTTAAGACCGCCTCAGGGACTGTGCATTATTCAGAGCAACGCGAAAGCAGCAAACACTTTTTTTTTACTTAAACAAAAAACAACAATAATGAAAAAACCTTTTAATAAAATAATAATATTTTTAATACATACATAAAAAATGTTTCAATACTTCTGTTAGCTAAATGTCCGACGACGCCAAAATTGGAGTGTTTGGGGTGTATGTGGGTGTATGTATGTGTATGTATGTGTATGTATGCATGAATGTGTATATGAATGTATGTATGCATGAATGTGTATATGGTATGTATGTATGTATGTATGCATGAATGTGTATATGGTATGTATGTATGTATGTATGTATGCATGCATGGATGTGCGCGTGTGTTTGTGTGTGTATGTATGTATATGTATGTATATGTATGTATATATATATATATATATATATATATATATATATATATATATATATATATATATATATACACACACACACATACATACACTGGCTGACTGACTGACACATCAAAATGCAGCCCAAACCACTCGACCTAGAATCGTGATCATTTTTTGTGGGGGTTCAGGTCGTAGGTGAGCACTAAGAAGGGATTTTTTTTTTTTTTTTCGAAATTCGATCTCCAAGGGGGTGAAAAGGGGTGACGTGTGTTTCCGAAGAAACGTCGATAGAGCTCGAACTCGTCGACCTATAATCGTGATTTATACTTAAATAGCACACATAAAATACAAATTAAACAATTTAAGGATTTTTCAAAATTAAATATTTAAGGGGGTGAAAATGCCCTAAATATGTTTCTGATTAACAATCGATATCTATTGAATCCTTCGGGATACAGAGTTGGTATTCACTTCAAAATATTGCATACAAAAATACCCAAAAAATAGTTTTAAGATTTTTTTAAAATTCGACTCTAAGCAGTAAAAAGGGGCAAAATGTGTATTTTTTATGGATCGTCTATACCACAGAAACACAATTGACTATCGTCGTGATTTCTACTTCAATTGGTTACGTATATACATTTATATTACAAGACTCCAAAACTTTTCGAATTTCTTTAATTAAGGGGGTGAAAATACGTTAAATGTGTTTACGATTATTCCACCACATCTATCGTACCAATCGAGATATCGAAGTTCTCTTTGCTTTAGATTAATGCTTTTGTAAATATCCCAAATACCATTAAAATATATTTTCTGAATTCGGCCCCGAAGAAGTAAAAAAAAAGTTAAAATATGTTTTCGATTCACAATCGATATATATATATCGATCCCATTGATTTTTGTTTAAGATTGATGCTTACTCCAATACCTGAAAAGTAATTTCACGAATTTTTCGGAATCCCCCACTTGAGGAGGTGAAAAGGGATGAACAAGATTAAATGTGTTTTTAATTAATAGTTGATATGTCTTGAACTCAGCGGGTTACTGTCGTGTTTTTCATGTCCAAGAGACACCAGTTCTAAGTAGTCTAAAATGTGATACAAGGATATTTCGAAATTTAGACTTTTTAGAGGTGTAAAGACCTGGAATGTGTTTTAGATACATCTTCGATATATATCGAACCCATCGAGATATTAAGTTTATTTTTGCTTTAGGATGATGATTACGTAAATGGCCGTACAAAGCTTTCATGAATTTTTGAAATTCGAGCTCTCTGTACTGTACAGGAGTGATATGTGATTTTTTTATGAAAGATCGATTTTGCTTTGACTGAATGAGCTATCGTCGTGATTTTTACTTCACTTGGATACTTTAACAAATATTTAAGGTGTGAGATTATATTTCGAAATTCGAAACCCAAAGGGGTTAATAAGTCATAACTTTTTTTTCTATCACCCGATTATACTTATCCAACCAGTAGAGATATTGGGGAGGTATTCGCGTCAGAATGATGCTTACGTAGGTACCCAAAAAAAGTAATGCAATTTTTTTATCTTTTATTAGATAATAGGAAACTTTATTTGTGAACTTTCAAAGCGGACGAACCGAAAAGCAAGTACGACCAGCGAGAAATAAATTATACAGGAGTTTCATTCTCCATCTCCATCGAGACTCGGTGTTGTACAACCTCAATGAGCCCAGGAAATTAATATTTCATTTTTAAAAGTAGTTTTCATGAATAATTGCGACATTATGTGGCGCAGTTGTTTGTAGCTCCGAGCTATTGTTCGGGAGGTTTTGGGCTGAAATTCTTTTTAGAGGCTGTGCAAACGTGCAACTATGACACAAAAAAAAACCGCAAGGCAGATTAAATTAGTGTAATTTTGATGAAGTCGTTCAAAAGTGATGACAATTGATTATGCAGTCCACTATCTACTGAAGTTCCTCGACAGCATCAGCCCACATACACCATCTCACTAACCTCAAGGTTGGGGCACCAATTACGTTTATATTTCAGCGAAACATTATCCCGCCAAAATTCCCAATGCCACTTAACTTCGAGTGAATGTTTTGAAAAACAAGTATGTCATTGAGACCACCACCAATGGTTGTGCTTGAGGAAAATCAGTCTTATTACCACGTAAACTACGTATTTCATTCGATTAACCTCTTACGTTTAACAGTTTGTGATTACCCCACAACCTCAACTTTGCTGTGACTGTAAATAAGGCCCAGGCGAAGTCGCTGTTAGTGGCAAGGACAAACTCAACTGCTTTTCGCGTGGACAGCTAGCTACTTATCCTGCAGCAAAGTTAACTCGACTAGTAGCTTTGTCATTCTAACACTTGATGACTGAAGTACTTGCCTGGTGTACAAAGAGGTATCTGCTCTGAGTAATAAACGCAAGCAAAGCTGCGAGCGTACTGCTAGTGTGTGTGTGTGTGTGTGTGTGTAGACTATATATATATATATATATATATATATATATATATACACGCACACACATACTCATTAAAAATTAATACAAATCATACGTGCAACGTATGGTATACGAGGTTTCGTAAGGCGGTGGGTCACCTTGAAGTGTAAACCTTAACTGTGTTAATTGTAAACATTGCAGAAAGTATTTGACATAGAACAGTGACATGTATGGCTATGTGTAATTGGACGATTATGTACAACCTCTGGGATTCTCGTCGCTGCCATCACAAGTTAACATAGAAAAAATAAAGGTTGCAACCCTGATGTTGCATAAACCTTCGTGATGCTGAAGCCTAATTGGTTATGAATTATTGGTCAGCACGCTAACTATGTATAAGCAATTTGTCGTGTGTCACCCCTCTAAACGTTGCCATTGCGAGGTATGTGCATAATGGTTGCATTTTATGCACCTGGCATGGAAGCAACACACGTCACGCTCAATGCAATCAGGTGTGGAATCACATAACACATGTGGAAGGTCCACAAATGCATTGAACAGGAATGGTGTGATGTTAATGTATGCTGTATTCCTTACATAAGAACAAATTCGTAGAGCCACGATGTTATGGCGAAAATATTTGTACCCCATTTTGTTTCAGTGCCTCATGTAGGCCTACACATCTGCAGCTCTGCTTCAAGGTCAGTGATAGGATGTTTTAACTATTACTTGTCGTGAGGTTTACTGGCGAATCACAGACGTGTGGTGTCACAATAACCGTCTTCAGATTGGTGCAGTCAAATGAGCATGCCAGCCAGCAGGTTTACGAACGTAGCTGTGGTGACAGTCCATCGCCAACCCCAAACCTGGAGGATCAGAGATGAATGAGGTATGACATGAAATTGGGCCTTACGGAAACGGGAGCACCCGAGAAAACCCGCCTTTCAACGGCAACGTACACCACGTTTCCCACATGCTTAAAACATGTGACCAACCCCGCAACCCTCACTGAAACAAAACAGGGTGTGAAAATGTTTTCGCGATAAACTCGTGCTTCTAATAATTGCAGTTTTGCCAGGTTAGTGATCTCAATAGAACACCACTTCGGAACCCTCGTAACTCAAAAGTGACACTGGTTTTACTACCTATACTGCGTGGCCGATGTTGAACATCACGTCAAACATAATACTCTGTGAGCAAACTGCTTCTGGACATGCGTGTACACAACAGCAGTAAATATCTATGTGCTGTCTGTTTTTTTCTGTTAGTTATCCTAGTTTGCCTACTTGCCATTCTCAAGGCGCTGATTTATTCCTTCCTGCCTCCTATCCAGGTGTTTACACCTAAATCGTCTGTTCGAAAACATAAAGTGAGTTGGTTGTGTAGTGCTATGTGCTGAGAGTATTTAGGTAAAATGCAATATTGTGCATGCAAGTAGCAGCATGATTCTGCCGGTTGTGGGACAGGGGTGTGGGATGGAGGGCGACTCAAGCGTACTCTCCAATCTTCGACTCGGCCTGATTTCCCCCCTTATACTTCGTAACTTTCCTTTTTATCCTAATAAACGCCTAGAATTATTTAATTTTCCACTTCCCCCCACAAATAAAAAAAAATTCCCCCTGACTCGAAGTGCCAAAATCATTGGAGCCACGCCTGATCCTCAACTTGCCTCGTTGACTGAGGATTATTAGTCATATACATCCTCACTGAGACCTATCTCCTCAAAGCAGGCAGATCACCCTGCTGCTCATGAGTCAGACTGTGGCATGCACTGGGTATGAATATTTATTTTAAAAGTATTGGCTTTTGGTTATTTGAAATTTGTAATCTTAATACTTGAAATAATGTTCTTAAGATCGTCATTCTTCCATGCATTTAATTATTAGTTAAATTTTACTTAAAACAATTATTCGTAGTTACATATAACTTTAAACTTTTATTCATTACAATCTTGTATAGTTTACAATAGATCAAATTTACCTCTTTTCATCCCCTTTCAGCCATATAAGATATTGATCGATTTTCAGTAACTCTCCAATACCATTTATTTACAAATTATGCTTTGTCTAAATCAGTTCAAATTATTTATTTTTCTTATAGTTGGTTCTTAGTCAAATAATTTATCACTGTTCCACCTTCTTCCTTAAACCCTAATAATTCTAGTCGGATATATTTATAAAAAGTTATATTACCTTAAATTTTTAAATATTGTCATAAATTTAATTTGTACCATAATAATTATGCCTATATAACTTAAAAATTTGACCAATAGACTGGTTTGCTTTTCCCCTCATCCTTACTCTGATATGTTCAGTACTGACCTTTCGATAATTCGCAGATATTATCATTATAGTTGTGTAATATTCTTAAAAATAAATTAATAGTATTCTTTCTCTCACATGATTAGTTCTCGGTCCCAACCTGACCACTCCCACGAACACACATTACACAGATACAACTTCTCGCAGTACTAATTTTTATATAAGACATGATTGTTATATACATTTTAAGGTAATGTTGTATGATATTTTAAAATGCATTAGTTTCAGATAATTTATATTGTTAATTATTTCTCATAAGTTAAATATAAAAATATATGTTGACTTCATGTGGCAAGCTGTTGGATTCTAGCCACCTGGCGACTCCAAATATCAATCTGCAGCAGTCATGTCATATGGTACATACATATAAAACGAAAATATGGCGCAAGGAACACCAAAATTTCGTATTCCATAGAATAATTCTGGCATACAAAAATACCCTGGACTTCATCAACTAAGGTATTTTTAAGTACCAGAATAAAAAAACTAGTTCGCAATGTAGTCGAATCAGATTTATCGGGCGACTTTCTTCTGCAGTCGATATGCTCAGAACATCAAATAATACCTCCGCCGATTCTTCTGTCCGAAGAGTGGACAGTTATTGCTCGTCACGGGAAGTTCGGAAAACTTGGACCCTCCCCTGCGCAATCTTCGGGGCAAACAATACCTCTCCCTCCTGCCCTTTGTTCCAGGACAGGAGGTACAAAGCCCCTCGAGGTGATGTGAGGGGTGGAGAGGGGACGACAATGCCTCGGCCGCTCTCGACCAGTGTTTACGCTGGGGCTGAAGCATGGGGCGTGGCGGCGAGCGTTGCGCGAGTTCTCCGAGGGACTCTTCGAGAGGGAGGCAAAGGCGATTACGCGCCGCGGACGTCCACGGCAGCGCCCTCCTCCGGCCGACGGCTCAAGCGGCTCCCAAACTGTTGACGCACAATGGCGTCTGCGGCAGGCGTAAACTCATCGGCACACACGCTCCGCACAGCCCGGCGAGCACTACGGCAAACAAATCCACTCCCCAGGAAAATAAAAAAATAAAAAACCTCCCTCGAGGAACAAGACTGTACGAAAGATTGCCCGCGCGCAAGGGCTCGGCTTCCGACGGAAACTTTTGTTCTTCTCACCTCGGATCCTCTTAAGAGACGACAGAGTTGCTCGACAGCAAGCAATGCAAGGGTTCTTTCAGAAGGGAAGTGATGGAGGAGAAAGTCCTTCCCCATCATCCACGCCTTTGCTGTGTAGTGGCAGAAACGAAGCAACTGTTCGATTGCGCCAACATATTGATTGGATGTAACAATTCAGAAGTCAACTCTCATTTTAGACCGTCGCCTACATGGAGCCGATATGTACGCTGAATACTTGAAAGTGAAGGAGAGATAAGGGCAAAACTGACCTTGCCTACCTAGTGATTCACTGTTCTTCTCATAAGGCGCTAAAAATGTCTATATTCAAACCTCCGCAATGAGTCTGAACAACTGGATAGGCCCCTTAAATCCTTGAGGAGCAAAAGGTTATTAATATCATTACCTGATGTTTTCCACACACACGTATTTTAAATGTATGTATAGAGGAAATTAGATTTGATGAATCCATATACATCGTACATCATTGCGTTAACTTACCCACTTATTTGTTACGATGTACCAAAAAAACTATGTCTAAAGTCACTTTGTTAAAATTCAAATTAATCCAAGCGCAAAATAGTCCATCAATACAGATGCGAGGCCAATGTTTTACACTGCGGCACAATGCTCAGTACCGTCGTCTGGGACCTTTATTTCATGGACGTGAGACACAAAATAAAAATATTCAACATTTCTGGTCTTGTTAGGGAGGGGGGGGGGGCGGTCATTGATCATCTTCCTAAGCATGCATACAAGCAGGTTGAGAGAGATATATTTTTAACAATAATAGTTCACAAAACATTGTAGTGTTTTATTTCCATAAAAAAGTAGGATCAAAAATAAATACACTCTCACCAAATATATTAGTAACTAGCAGTCCCCCGCGGCTTTGCTCGCGAGTATTATTTGTAACTGGTAATATTTATTTTAATTTTAAAACCTCTTTGTACACAAGATTGGTACTTCAGTCATCAAGTGTTAGAATGTCCAAGCGGCTAGTTGAACTAATTCTGCAGCAGGATAAGTAGCTATAGCTGTCCACGCGAAAAGCAGTCTTAAGTTTGTCCCTGAAACTAACAGCGACTTCGCCTGGGCCTTATTTATAGCCCTGCCAATTTGAGGTTGTGGGGTAGTTACAGGCACCTAAGGTAAGAGGTTAATCGAATGAGAAACATATGTTTACCCTGTGCACAACCATTGGTGACGGTGCCCTCAATTATATATTTTCAAAATATTCACTTGAACTTCACTGACATTACAAAGTTTCAGAGGGTAAAGGTTTCGCGGAAACGTATTTGGTGCCCCAAACCTGGATTAGTGAGATGATATATCGTCGGTTTACTGCCAAAAGTGACAAAGTCAAAATGAGATAAAATTATAAAAATGTTAGGAATATGTATATGTTGTTCACGAACAATTGCCCGAGTTTAAAGTCTATTCGTCGTTTCCTACTGTTGTGTCACAGTATAGTAACGAACTACATTTTTGTTAATATCTGCAATTTAATACTGTTTCAAAACGAAATGGCATTTATGATTTAATCACTTTTGGCAGTACTATACCGACGATATGTCAGCTGATATTGTAGAGGAACCTAAGTGGAAAGCGAACTGCAATTTTACCCCTTTTAAAGATTACATGTAAATTGCACTTATTCGATCTGCCTTGTAGTTTTTGTGTGTCAGAATTGAACGTTCGCAAGCAGCTTTTAACGGAATTCGAGCCCAGAACCTCCCGGAATTTAGACCTGAGTAACAAACAACTGCGTCACGTAACGTCGAAATAATTCATGAAAATAAAATTTATTAAAAAAATAAAAAATAAAATATCTGTGTCCTGGGCTCATAGAGGTTGAACAACACCACGTCTCGATAGGTTACTGTAGAGTGAAAAGGTTGTTTCTCGCTGCTCGTTCCTGCTTTTCGGATCGTCTGCCTTGATTATTGACCAACCAATAATCACGTTTCTTATAAAGAAAAAAATTACATACACATTTTATATATATATATATTTACGTAGGCATCACTCTGACGCGAACAACACCTCAATATCGCTACTGGTTAGATAGATAGCGTGGGTTGATGGAAAACAAATTTTGTGCTTTTTCACCCTTTTGGTTGTCGAATTTCAAAATATTTTAAATTTACATCTTAGACATTTGTATAAGTATACAACTGAAGTGTAAATCACATCGCTAGCCCGTTCAGTCGAATCAAAATCGATCATTCACTAAAAAACACATATCACCCCTGCACAGTATTGAGAAATCAAATTTCGAAAAATCTTACAACCGTTTTGCGATAATTTCTGTAATCATCATCCTGAAGCAAAAATTAATTGTATATCTCGACGGGTTCGATAGATATCGAGGATTTATCTAAAACACGTTCAAGGTCTTTTCACCATATAAGAGAGTAAATTTCGAAAAACCCTTGAATCACGTTTTAGAATACTTTATTGGTATCTCGTGGACGTAAGAAACACAGCATTAGCCCGCTGGGTTCAAGATATATCGACGATTAATTGAAAACGCTTTTCACCACTTTTCACATCCTTAGGTGGCGAATTTCGAAAATTCCTGAAATTACTTTTTAGGTATTTGAGTAAGCATCAATCCTAAACAAAAATCACGTCTCTATATAAAAAACTATGGGATCGATATATATCGAATGTGAGTCGAAATCTCATATTACCCCATTTTTAACCAGTTTAGGGCCGAATTCGGAAAATATATTTTAAATGGTACTTGGGATATTTACAAAAGCACCAATTTAAAGCAAAGAGCACTTCGATATCTCGATTGATTCGATAGATATGGAAGGATAATCGAAAACACATTTCACGTATTTTCACTCCTTTTAATAAAGAATTTCGAAATGTCTTTGAGTCCTGTCATAGACATTTGTAAACGTAACCAAATAAAGTTAAAATTACGAAGATAGCCAATTGTATTTCAAAGATATAGACGATTCATTAAAAACACATTTTGCCCCTTTTTTACTGCCTGGGGGTCGAATTTCAAAAAAAAACCTAAAACTACTTTTTGGGTATTTACTTAAGCAATATTTTGAAGTGAATGTCAACTCTCTACCCCGAAGGGTTCGATAGATATCGATAGTTGATTGGAAACACATTTAAGGTCTTTTCAGCCCCTTAAAAGTTGAGCTTCGAAAAATCCTTAAATTGGCTAATATGCATCTTTACGACTGTCCTATTATAGTAAAAATCACGATGATTGGCCGTCGGGTTCGAGCTCTATCGACGTTTCTTCGGAAACACATTTCACCCCTTTTCACCCCCTTAGAGGTCGAATTTCGAAAAATCCCATCTTAGTGCTCGCCTACAACCTGAAGGGAACCCCCACAAAAAATTTCACGATTCTAGGTCCAGTGGTTTGGGCTGCAGTTTGATATGTCAGTCAGTCAGTCAGTCAATCAGTCAGCTTTCATTTTTATATATAGAGATTGTAAACAATTTTAAAAATAGTAGGGCAGGCAGGTTATTAGATGTTTAACTAGAGATTAAAAGATTCAGTCAAGTGAAAGAGGCCGGCCTCTGTAGCGTGGTCGGTAGCATGCCGTTCTATGGTGCAAGAGGTCCTGGGTTCGAATCCTGGTACGGGCATGTATGCTTGTGTCATGTTCTTAGGTTTAGTTAGTTTGTAAGCCGTCTCTCACTAAACCTGAAAAGTACATAAAACCAGGGGACGTTCTAAACCCTCTAAAAAAAGTGAAAGTATCGACCACGGCCCATAGTAAATAATCATGCCAGCGTTTGCATGGAGTGATAAACGAAAACCGTAGAATACAGACGTCAGGAAGAGTAAATCAGGAATTGAATCTGCATCCTCCCAAAAGTATTCCCAAAGAGTCAACATTTAATCAGATAGCTCAAAGACAACAGTACACTATTTAACTATAACTATTATTGCATGCTTTCCAAGGCACACGTATTACTTTAGATACGAGGTCTTCATTTTTATCAACTTCAAATGAACGTATTTCAACATTTCCCGTACGCGTTAATTTGGTAATTATAAAAACTTTATATCAGAATATATTAATGTTAATAATTTTCTTAACATCACATTTCCAACATTTTTGAAATTAAATACATTATCACACTGCACAACTTATAGTTTAGTTTTTAAAAGTAATAAATAAATGACTTTTTTTTTAAATGTTACACTGATGAAACAATGCAGTGTAAACTAGATAAATGTTTGAGTCAATACATTTTTACTAAAGACCATGATCCTTCATTTATTTCAAACAATTGCAAATAACTCTAATCTTTTTTAACCAAATGCTTTGAAAAATTTTGAGACTGTGTACAGTCATATGATACACAATTTTGGAAGAGTGTTTTTTTTACTAGTGTACCATTTGCTAGCAAAAAATTATTTTGTTTCATTTTGTCTAATTTTGACAACAAAATATGTGATATTTCACGGGCAAAAATCTAAAAGTCCGTTTGATGTATTGCAACAGAAAGATTCAAGTACAAACGATGATATATAAGTGATAGAACTGTAAGACGAACTTATGTTATGTATATTAATTTGCGTACAAAAAATATTTGCAGACACTCATAATAGCATTCAGTTTAACAAACTAGTCATAATCAATACAGCGTGATCTTCCACTTCCATGACCTTGAATATGATCCTTAAAATCTGTTTATTACTTATATCTTATAAACTATGGCATTTATGTAAAAAAATGTTAGAAACACAAAATACTGGCTATTAAATTTCTCGACAGAACATCTATTTCTTTCCCAAAAATCAATAAGCCTATACCTATGTGATTTTACTTAGGATGCAACACTATTTAACCCTTGTAGCTCACGTGATATCGTTGAGGATTTTTATGAATGCTGTTATTAATGTCTACTAAAAGTAATCTATTCGTGTTTTTTTCCCCAAAAAAAATTATAAAATGATTGGACTAAGAATATTTCTTAAGAGTTGTAATCTGTTCATTTTCCAATAATTTTTCTTAGCAACTCTGAAGGAACTGAAATTAAGTGGAAATATATAATGAGCGTGATGATGCCAGGCGAGTATGGAGCCACTGTGGAATGCAAAGTCAGTTAAACGAGGGTTTCCAGAAGAAACCGCCTGTTAATGTCAACATCTTATGTTTCCCACATGATGCAAACAAAACCTGGGAGCGACTCCACAAGAACCGTACTTACAACACTGCGGTGGGATTGATCACCAAGCCACAGTAGTCTCTACACACGTTGCAGAAAGGACAAGGTCAAAGGTTAAGGTGAATTACACGAAACAGTTACACGAGTGGTAATTTTTAATGTAATACACGAGACTGCACAAAAACCACAGTATATTTACTGCCTCAAGAAGTCCTCTAATGATGGACATGAGCATCCAATCACAACGCTAGCTACACGACATCACACAGTCTTCTAGAAGAGCCATCAGCTCTTCTTTGTCAAGATACTGCCCTGGAAAATAGAAGTCAGGTCTTTAATAAATAACTTTTGCTAATGGGGTGGATATTTAACTTATATGCGACACATAGCCCACCTTTTTTCACTCAACCCTTGATTATATGTTTGAGTTTTTCATTTAGAACACACAAATGCCAAAAAATTTCAAAATAATGATTTTTTAATTACTAAACTGGAATTAAAATAAACATACAGCACTTGTCCGCCAAAGCGCAATTTTCCACCTTCCTTGCAGTCACATAGCGGGATGTCTGAGAAGGATAGGAGAGGCTACAGAAGAAATTAATGCTTTGTTTTACCGTCTTCAGTTTGCATTATTTCCTAAGGGTGATATTTCGATGTTTCCGAGATAGCATAAATGTCTATAGTAACACACACTACGCGCCAAGAAGGAACCAATAGAGTCAAGAGAACAGACGAAAGAAGAAATTTTAAAATATCTGCGCCAAATCAATGTTCTACCAACTTGCGGTGCAAAAGAAGAAACTTTAGCAACTCACCAGACAATCGCAAGGGTTTGTTTCAATGTTGGCTGGTGAGGTGCGTATCCCTGTCCCCATTTACCTTCGTAATGCTTTCCCGCGACAGGGCGATTATTTCTTGCAAGTATTTTTCTGCGGCGAAAGAATGAGACGCGTTTGGTACCGTTACGTCGGTTACACAACAGCTTGCGCAAGATCCTCCGAGAGGATTATCATAATCACTCGCTTCCCACGAAGGTGATTCGGGTTCGATTCCCGGCGGGGTCGGTCCCCAGATTTCCACATGTGGGAATCGTGCCGGACGATGCCGTTGGTCGGCAGGTTTTCTCTGGGATCTCCCGTTTCCCCCGCCCACTCTATCCTTCGCCGCTCCATACCATCATGTCACCCCTCGACAGCGATAAAGACCTCGATGTTAAAAATAGCGTCACTTCCGATAGGATTACAGAAATTAGGTCCGTCAATTGAACAGCGAAGAATCATACAGAAGGGATCGCCTAGTGGGTTAGAGAGTAAGCAATTAGGCATATTGTTTGGGCATCAGAGTCAATGTGCGGAAGGTGACGAAGAAGCCACAAGGAAGCGGAGGACAACAAGATGCAGTTTGACGAAAGATGAGAACACAGCAACAGAAATGCTGGGCGAAGTGTGATGCGTCTGTAGGACCAATATGTAGACTTAACTTTATGCATAATATAATTTTATAATATTATGCATTAAATTATGTAATTTTATAGAGCAAACGTTAAATTAATAATTTTTAAACAGCATTTAATTGCGTTAAGACGTAACTGAAAACTATGTTTTAGGTTAGTGTATGGACATGAACTACTGGAAATGTTACCAATAAATATTAATAGAATAGTTAATTGAAGTATAACTATTATTATGCGCTATCAGAATCAGGAATTTTGTTTCCTTCACTCAAGCCCTTTATTCTTACCTGAACATCCACACGGTCAAAGAAAACTTGTAACCACACACCAGACGTCATACTGCGACACATTTGTCTAAAGTTTATGCAAATGTCACAAATCTGTAACATTTTAACATGGTGTCGTCTTACCTGGTCCCACAAATGCGGGATGTTTGTCAAAACAAAGTTAACGGAAAAGTTACTGAATTAATAAAACCTGACAAAAACACTGACGGGTTAAACCCTAGTTGCATAAAGTTTAAAAAAAAATTATCTTGCTGTAGACTGTCTCATTAGAACTCTACCAGTACCAGGAATGTCAGCGCATCGATTGTAGATCTTCAATGTACCTCTGCGTATTTTATTACCCATATACCACAAGCCAGTACAAAACGACGATAATATGCTATGGTCCCTGAGACCATCACTTCTGTAAACAAGGACGTGCGCTTCTGTAAATAATCGCAAGGACTGCAGTAACCTACCCACGTGCGGCAAGTGGTCATGCTTCAGATTAAAACATATTTCCCACAGTAAACCAAATACCTCAGTCCATAGCATGGCATATTATGATATTCAAGAGAACAGTTTTTTTTTCTCCACATATGAGCTTCTTGGTGTCTAAATATTGTGTTTCGACATTGCACAACCTAGCCGAAATAAAAGTTATTCAAAGTAATGTACTTGGTAGCCGTTGGACACCGTATTATGGGTTTCCACTGAACCTATCAAATGTCCATGTCTGCTATCACTGGTTTTGTACAATGTTTCCTATAAATAATAAATAGCGTATGGGGAGGGTACCCTAGAGCAGGGTACAGATTTTTGACTGGACGCCCGTAGGTATCTGCATATCCTGAAGTATGACATGAAATGAAGTCCTACAATGGAGAAGTGATGGAATGAGAAAGACGGGAGAAACGGGAGGATCCCCAAGAAAACGCGCCCACCAACGGCAATGTCCGCCACATTTCCCACATGCGAAAAATCCGGGCTGAACCCACCAGGAATCGAACTCGGATCGCCTTGATGGGAGCAGAGTGATCTGACCACTCGGACACCGTGGCCCCCTAACGTTCCCTACTAAACCTTGCGAATCAAGTAGATGAGAGGAAGGGGAGAGTACGGTATGTTCCGTAAAACACGTAGCTTCACTTCAATCGCAAAATATTATCTATCTACGCCATGTTTATGATAGTTTGAAAATATACCACGTTAAAACGTTCCACGAGAACTGGCATACAGCCGAACATATACTTTTTTGCTCACCTTTTCTTGTACATTGGATCGTAGTTACTCTCAAACGTGAACCTCATAAACATTGTCAAATTCGACTATGTTAAACCCGACTTAAGAGCGATCGGACCTAAAAATTCGTAGTTATATAATTGTACCAAACACTGTCCCACTCTTACACATTAAATTAACAGTAAATTCTCACAAATAAAATTTATTTTTCGATTCCATAATTGTCGTACAAGTGCACGTCGAAGTAGTGATCTAATTATTTTCACTTATTTACCCAAAGAAAAAGTCATTCGAACGATACGAATGAAACAACTTTGAGTGAAAGTTAATGTGTTAGGCTACTGTTATTTCACGCTAAGCTAATAATTTTTTACTTTTTTAAATACAGGTACACAAAGCTACGCAAAAATTGAGATGTATTGAAGAATTTTTTTTTAATAGGCTACAAACATTTTTTTACGCGAAATTACAAAGGTATAATTCTGCAGTTTAATTCATTTACCTTCCCTCTAAATTATTTCATTAGTATAGTTTCAATAGTTTTTACTTTGGATAAGCGAAAATAGTCAAATCACCATTCTGACACGCGCGCTTGTACGGAAAACTATGGAACAGAAAAACATTTTACCTGCGGGAAATTACTATTAATGTAATGTATAAGACTTGGACAGTGCCTGGCACAACAGCCCCAGTGCGACTGGAAGGGAATGGAAACGTGACCCCAAGAGGCATTCAGTGAAGCTACGTATACGGCAAGGGAAGATATGAGGGGCTTAGATTCATAGGTGTAAGTCAGTTAAAATAGTTTCCTCGTAAACAATTTTTTGTAACCACTTGTAAAATGCAGCCCATTCTTGCAATATTCAAACGGAATACAGAAATTTGGTTAAGAATGAAATTATTTGTTAGAGAATATTCTTTCGACAAAGGCCTAATATGAATAAAAACGACACTACAGAATATTTGTGCCTTACACCACTATGAATCTCGGCCCCTCACGTGTGTTGCAATATTAGCATAGGGCCTACCTATGACGATGAACCTGGTGTCGGGCGGGTGGTCAGGGTCCAGGGGCACTGTCTCCACATCGAACATGTCGTACACTGCCTGGACCATGGCAGGCTGCTGCTGTTCCTTCAACCATACGATGCCCTGGAACAACAACCACCACTCATACTACACTTCCTGTTTAATCTCTCTTCGATTATAATCACAAAGAATGAGAAATCGCGAAAATATTTACATTCAAAACAATCTCCAAAGCTCTGTAGCATGTTGCGCCATGTATGACTGGCCGAAGATAATTGAGACGGCTCACATGGGCCACAAGAATCTAATAAAAAAAACTATCAGCTTCGGCGTACCAGAATTATCATTTACCCGGTTAAACATGAAAACGCGAATAACAGAATAAGAACATTGGACGAATGAATAAATCATACGAACCTAGCAAACAGGAAACTTTCACCGCGATAAATCACTCTACTTATAGCATGTTATCAGTTAAAAGTTTTAAACTCTACGTTTGAACTTATAAATGTTCTCCTACAGATAAAATATACAAACAAATTAAAATGCAATTGTTTAGTTGGCATATTTTGTACGATAATTCATCAAAGTTGTTTTATGTCGTAAAAGTTTAGGCTCCTTTCCCTGTGGTGCCTTACATGAAGAACTGTAACCGCACTTATTCCCAGTGAACGTGAACCGTTATGTAGGAGGAAAAAATACAATACTATATCGGAGTCATACGAGTAGGTAACGAAACCATTATGTCTTGGGTGTACTGAACTGGCGACATTTGTTTTCTATGTTTAGAAAGTATTAAATCGCCAACATTTTCTTGCGCACTTATCAGTCTACCATTTTACATAAAAAAATAATATCATTTTCTATTCCTCTAAGAATACGTGTTAGATAAATAAACACTAAAACATTTATTGATTTATACGCTTTTTTCGAAGCCAATATGGATAAAATACTCAACGACAATCCTAGATAATGGTTTCTGCCAACTTTATGAGTAAATATTTATCCAGGATTACTAATTCCTTACGCGTGATCTTTTGCGCCGCAGTTAAATGCACGAGGTTCCGGCGTCAGAGATTGCGCCTCAGAAGTTAGTAACACTGGAAACAATTTTGTTTAAAACGTTGGCTAAAACTATTGTCTAGGATTGCCTACAGTTATGGATTAACGTTTTAGCGTTTAATTATGTACCACGCCCTCTTAAAGCGTTAAAATATGACAACTATTATCGTATACCTACTCGTCCAAGGCGATTAATTAGCTTACCTTTGAACTGGTGACAAAATAATTTATCTAGACTCCCTAGGAAAACACAAAATCACTATCCAGTAATTAGAGTTCGCCGGTGGGTTTTCTCGGAGATCTCCATTCCGGCGCTGCTCCATACTCACCTCATGTCGCCCCACACGAGCACTATAAGACCTCGATGTTAAGGCCATGCACTAGTTTCAACCATTTCTGCGATAATTATTTATTTAAACTTGAACGAGAGCAGATATAAAAAATCTATCTGGCACTTTTGTTTAAAATGGTTTTCACCGTTACAGCTAATTTTTTTCAAAGCAAGAACTCATACGGTTTCGACTAAAAATTTAATTAACCAGAATTTCGTTAATTACATAATTTTGAGTGACTTTAAAAAAATCAGCCAACATAATATAGCCGAAAAAGTAGAAACTAGAAAGGGTGACCTTAAGCATTAACCAAAATCTTTCACTCACTCCAGTAATTAGATAAAAAGAACCATTTAAGTGTGAAAGGCGCCACTAATAATTGTTTTGAACATTTGCATCCCCTGCGTGAATATAAGAAATATGGAGACAACATGAACAGTCGAATGACAAAGTAGAATGCCAACTACGGCGCGGCGGGTGCCATTAACCAGCCTCGCTAGATACCCAGAAGTCTGGTTGGCAGTTGTGGCGGTGGCGCAAGCAGGAATGGGGTTGGCTGGCAGTCGCTGTATTAATATTTGCCGCGCGCGCACCCTCCCGCCGGGTATTAAAACATTCCGGAGCGCCGTGACACCATACACACAAGGGGTCTGCTGGGCGGGGTACGGGGGTTGCTAGTATTGTCTAGGGGGGAAGGGAATGAAGTCGAGACGGGGGGTATCTGGCCGACTAGCCGGCAAACAATGCGAATACAAGGCTCTCGGACACAATCAAGGCAGGGTCGGCGGGCACTCTGCCGCTAACAACCCTCTGTCCGCGCTGCACCCTCCTGCCCCTCTCCTAAACCTCCTAGATAGAACCAGCTTCCGCTCGCTCGTGTACCACAACTCTAACACACTTCCCAGGACGCCGACCTTCCATGGCGAGTCACGCCGTCGACCTTGAGCTATGTCCGCCTTTATTCCGCATAGAAGTTGGATGGTTTTATTCTTCAGTAGACTTAAACGACAACTGCTAGTTCGGCATAAAATATTTTTCTGCTTTGAAAACAGTCTTATCAAAAGTATTTTTCTCCTATATCCTGTGGTTACGAAAATCATCGCATAATATTACAGTTTTAATTTGAATATTTTATTCGCTACTGTGTGATGTGTACATAAACGAACGTATAAAATAAATGGCAACAAGAATACGCCGCTCTCCAGTATAACGGTTAGATGATATGGTACTTGATTATGACTAACAGACTTTATGAAAGACTGTTTCAAAATCAGAAAAACTTACAGCATGTTTTACTGCTAACTTGAAATTGGCGCATAGTCACCGCTCAATTGTTTTCCGAAATCGTTTCAAATGAATGCTGGGAAGGTTTAACATAGCTACAGGCCGCTTCTGATTCCTTCGACATATCCTGTTTGTCCAAAGCCCTAAGACGTACATAGATGCTGTTCGCGATAAAGTGAGCCCTAGTGAAGTCCGTCTCGTCAAGAATGTTTGTTATTTACTCTGCAACTGTTACGAGACAGCGCCCAACCACGAGTGATAGACGCGCTGTCTTCCCTTTCTTACCACCCCTTCCGCGGAGATACAAGGGAATATCTTAGTCGTCTGTGTACAAGGGGGCTAAGCACTTTCCCTGTGACATCACATGGCCGCTGGGAAGCTCACACTAGACTACACAACACTGCAATTATAAATGATTTATAATAAGTAAATAATAAATGTTAAGTATTGGTTAAGATTAACAGAATGCATACAAATTCACTTATATCTATAGTAATATCTTATCACGTAAGTAATTTCTATCTCTCTTAATATCTGAGGCTATTACATTAAGGGAAAGAGACAACTATAAATTATTTACTACAAAATTACCATGGTTTAATAGCATTTTCATTACAAAAAATTTTTATTTCCTAGTTTTTTTTTTCTTTCCGTTTTTGGCTTTCTTATATTACTAACAGTACGAACTCGGCTTTTATTTACAAGAAACTTCAATTTAAATTTCCCTTCAGGTCACTTGTATTAATTTTTCAGCTCCCTTAGGTATTCGGAAGCAAAAAAAAAAAAAAAACAGAAAGCTATATGCCAAATATTAAACTATTAAAATAAATTTCATTACATTTTTTAAAAGAAAAAACGCCAGATATATAAATGTCCCAAGCACATGAAACACATTTACTTGAATTCATATTAAAATAATTCCCTTAAAATTATTCAAACTTTTTTCCTTCGCTTTCTGACATTTTGATGGCCCTGGCCTGTACCGCAGAATAAGCTAGGACATCAGAATTAAACTTCATCGATTTTTCGCGAACTCAGGCGTCTGCTTGTTCAAGTCAGGCGCCATGTTCTAATTTCATCTGAACGGCTTATGCATGCCTGGCGTGTGTGTAATAGTGCGGGCTTGTGATGACTTTGTGTAGTCACTTTTTAGTTAGAAGACACGTGTAATTTATTAGCTACAAACATTAAAAAATATTTTTAAGTTCCTTTCCTTGAAAGATGAAAATAAATAAGACTTGTCAGACTACCTATTGTTTAGCAAGTTATTGTTTTGAGGCAAGTTAAGAAGAGTTTTTGCTCACTTCCGTTGGTTTCCGTAAAGTACGTTGTTTCAGTTTTTTTTTCTTTTTTAACATCCCGTCTCTTGTGAAAATATATTCGTGCGACCAGTGTCTGTTGAGCAGGCTGCAACGATATACATATTGTCAGCATGTATAAAATTCAAACTGCCGCAACTGTATATTAAACACGCAAAAACGTGATTTAATAGTATAGGCAAAATCCATTACCTTATACGTAAGTTTTATATCAGACCTCGGTAGCAACATAGTAGACATCACTAGCAAAGCCGTGCCAAAGTTCGCCAACATCAAAGGAGCCGACATGCTAGTTCGCTTGATGCACTTGTTTATTCTGTGCCTGTATCATTAGACACCCTGGATGTGCGAGCGCGTAAGGGTCTTTAGGACAGTTGTGCATGTTGACTTAATACCTGGACACTACGGGGTTAGCTTTCGCCATCGCCGAGCTACGAGAATTATCTGGACGGTGTGGCGGCCGGGTATAAATAGAGATCAGGCTGGCTAAGCGCGCAGTGATTGTTTGGCGCTTAGTCTATATGCGAGAACTGGAAGTATCGAAAAAGCGATTTCGGCGGAAGAGGCAGCGACGGCAGTATAGATGACGAAGGCGGCTAGGAGCGACGCGGGAACAACGTAGCGGTTAGCAAATGGCGACACTGCATCTACGAATATTGTGCTGCGGGAAGAGTTGGAGGACGACGTAGCTGCGTGCATAGGATGGACGAACTGGTTAAACTTGCAGAAAACAATATTGATAGATTTTATTAGAAAGATCTAGAACATAAACTTCTAAGTGTTGGGTGACTGGTACAATTTGAGCACTACTATCTGTGATAAAAGTCATTAATTTATAGAATTGCGAATTGCTGGCAAGTAGCCTACTCGTTACATATTGTAAATTATTTTCATATAGGACAACATTCGAACTTATCTAACGTATCTTACATACAAAAATTACCACACATATTTGTTGCTTACCTGGGATTCGAATCCGTAATCCCGTCAATATAAGGTAACGCCATAGCGACCTTGGCTACTGAGGTGTAAGTTATCTGGACATAATATAAAAAGTGGTAATCTAGACCTGCCTTCCTTCCAGTAAGGATATTGTGAGTTTCATAACTAAATATAACGAATAGACGAAGATGTACAGTTTTGATGGTGGTTTGCTCACACCCTTTCATCATAAAGGATAACTAATTTTTTACGAGTGGTTTGAGAAGGCGAAATAAGGGGGAAGGGTGGCAGCCCACGAGGACGGCGTCTGCGATGACGCCCAAGCCAGAGTGCGTGTTTATCGATAAAGCGACGCGCGCACGAGGGGTGTATATTGCGGATCAGTTTATGCGTCCGCGCACGGCCCTCCAAAACACAATATTGGTGCCGCCGCCCCCTCGCCCCTGACGGCTCCTTACACTCGGGGGACACCAGCCCAGGGCGTGTGTGGGATGGGCACGTCGACAATGAGGGTGGTGGGATCCCAGGGGTCGGGGGGTTAACACACAACCAACCAGCCCCTTGACACCCTCCACCCCCGGGCCGCACGGCTGCAAGGGCGCACGACTAAAATTTATTAAACGCGAGCAGGCAGGCACGCGAAGCATGCGTCCGCGGCACCCCTATCTCCACGCGCTCTCTGTCTCTCTCACAACCTCCACTGGAGCAGTGGCGGTAGAGGAGGAGGGGTTCAGACCATTTTCCAGTCCTCAGCCCCGCCGTCTGATGAAAATTGAGCACATTCGCGGCATTCCAACCCCGGGTCGTGACTGCGGCGTCAGTATTATCATCATCATTATTACCATCGCCACCCCACACCCTCGACCGACCACCCTCCCCCGCAAGACCGTCAACCGAGTTCATAACAGGACGCGTGTTATAGTCTCACGCACACGAGCGCCGTCGGTGTGAGGTAATAAGGGTGGAGTGGGCGAAGGGGGAGTTTCCCGACAGCAAAGCAGATTCACCGGGTCTCCGCCAGACCGCGCTGCCTGTCGCACGAACACAGGCTAAAGGGTGGCGGCTCTGAAGAACAGGACACTATGTATTTCTAATAGATCCTCTATAAGCCCCACGCGCGTCATAAAGCGTTTCAGCTTTATATAGAACAAAATATAATTATCATAAAATAGTTACGGATGGTTTAAAGCCCTTTCACACTATTAAATTATGCTTCAATTGTCTTCCAAATGCATTGAATTCAATTAATTGAACGCCATGTGAAGCCATGCTGACGTCATAACCGTGGACATTTTGTCTTTGAATTTATAGAATGGCTTGAAGTTCTTTAAAGATTTTAGTTTCGAGCATGTTTCAAATTTTCTTGAATCAAAATATTTAAGAACAGAGACAACAATAATTCAAACACCATATTCATTGAGTTCTGTACGTGAATTAAACAATACCAAAATAAACTCACACATAGACTAAGTTCTTAAAAATAATATGTACAAAATAATAATAAATTTGGTATTGGTTAACTAAACATTTTTGAGTCGAAAAACTAAACAGATAATTTTAAAATACCTACATTATATACAGGCTGTTCCGGGAGTATACGTCAATAAAGAGGCGGGTGATAGAGGGACACAAGACGTACCAAATAAACCAAACTTGTATGATCTGATTAGCAACCGTCTAAAAGTTATGCATTTTTAAAGAAAATATGGCTGTACTCTATCCTGAAATAAACGTAAAAAGTAATGGTCCATGTGGAACGAAATTTGTACACGCCAAAGGTGATTATAGCGTCGTCACATTTAAAAACACATTTTGTGATGAAACAGTCCTGAATAAAAGTCTTGGTTCCTAGTTTTCCATTACTTTATTTACTCCATAGATAAAAGAGCGTATGACAAATAAAAAACCCTTTCTCATAGAGATTTATTCTTCACACCCTCCCCACCCTGGTCAACCTCCAAAGGTATGACCAGCTGTACAGGGCGAGTGATTCTGTTTCCTTCAGGAGTATATAGTGATGCAGTCCTCACTAGTCTGTCTCGGCCTTCTATGAGTTTCTTCATTCTTGCCCTTTTCCACATGTGGCGCGGTCGGACTTCTTCCTGAAGAACAATATCTCCAACTTTAAATTTGACAGCCTTCTTCTTTGCCTCATGGAATCTTCTTAGCAGCATCAAATATTTTTTCATCCAAAGTGTAATGAAATAATCTGCCAATTTTTTATTCAATCTAAATTCCTTTGACAGGTCTCAGTTCACTGTTGGTTCTGGACAAGTCGGTAAGGTCGTGAACTCGTGAGTTTATCTCCAATGAGAAAATGTGCTGGAGTCAATACATTTTACTCTTCTTGAGTTAAGGGTCTAGAGTTTAATGCGGCTTCTATGTTGACAAGAACAGTGTAAATCCCTTCCTCATCCATGCTGGTACGTCCTAGTACTTTTCCGAGACGTTTGGTAGAACTCAACATATTCTTTCACACCATCAGTTGGGCAATAAACTGATGTGTCTTACTGTCTGTTTCATTTACGTCCTCATCACTTCCTTCATCACTGATGGCGTACCTCACATCGTTCTCGTCATCACTACTACTTTCTTCGCCATCAAAGTCATCGCCGTCATCCGCATCTGAACTGTCTTCAACATCTTCATCCACTGTGGTGCTTGTAAAGTCCAGGTCTTCCTCAAATGTATCTTCAGCTTTGCTGTTGTCAATAGTCGTGATAACAAAGCCCTGAATTAACTTTCGTTTACCTTTTCGCACATGGTTTTCCAGGCGGTGCGCCATTTTAGTACCAAACCTTTGACTTTAACTATGTAATGGGTTAAATAAAATGTTGATTGTGATTCTTCCTTGGGGGCAATTTCTACATATCCTTTCTCTAGGTAATCTAACATTTGGTCGTTGTAAACCTTGCGAAGTACTTCGCTGTTTGCTAATTTTATTTTCAGAGTTTTAAATATCCTTGTAGCAACTGCTATGTTGTTTTGTAAGGAAAAATTGTCTTTCCTTGGAAAGGAAACCAATCTACGCTGATCCTCAATATGATAAGAATTGTAGAAGTCTTGAAGAATGGTTGAATCCTTAATGCTCAGTGATCTGACTTGGTCAGCTTTGATACCTAGTGTTTCCAAATTGGGATTGAAGAATTCTCTTAGCTTCCTCATATATTGAGGCAGTTATTGCAATACCGTCTACCAACAATTTTGGTTCCCTCCAGATATCCTCGTAGAAAAACATGCTTGTTTACAGTGTATGACAAATAAAAACTCTTTCTCATAGAGATTTATTCTTCACACATTTCACGTCACTGAGAGTACAGCTTCGCGTCACTATCACAAAATTTATGTTTGGTTCTGAAAAACGCCTCTAGTTTACACGAGGTAAAACAATATCAATGGGTCACATAAAAGATAACCCGCCATTGGAAAAACTACCACATAGGATAACCAATTAATTAGTAAAAACCAGTATTTTAAATTAGTAAACATCGATTCAGTAAATGTGAAAACATAATGAAATGCAGAAGATCACACAATAGAAAACCATCTATAAGGTTGAAATTAGTATGCGAGTAAATAATTAAATGTAAATTTATTGAAATATAAATACTAAACAATGTTGAAATTTTAAAAGTATTTTGAATGTAATGTGTTTAATTTGTGAGTGACTATTGCCACATGTATTAATATCATAATAGTCACTTATTTCATTAAACAAAATTGATATTATCGAAATAGAAAGTTAAGACAACGAATTACATCACCAACACCCTTACGTAGTTGCTGCTGCATATTCACAGCGATCGTGGTTGCGTAGAGGTTAGTGCGTTCGCCTCCCATCATAGCGAACTGGGTGTAATTCCTGAATAGCCTCCTAGGCAGATTTTCTTCTTTCTTTGAGAATTGTGGCTAATACATAAAGAAGGCCTGTGGGGGGGGGGGGGGTCTTTTCGTGTACCCCTGTTTTCCGTTCCAGTACCACTCCATGCTCACATTATTAACCTTAATTGGAATGGGGGTGGTGGATGTGAGGGCATTACGACCTTTTAACATCGAGGTGTTAAGAGCCGACGAGGGCGATCGATCCGAAGGAAAGGAAAGGAATGTATTCGAGCGATTTGTGCAGCTCTTGACAGCGATGTCTTGTAAGCCGATGAAGGTGCCGGCCTCCGTATTGCAGTCGGTAAAGCGTCGGTCTGTGATGCGAGTGCGAGGGGTCCCCAGTTCGCATTTGGGCCTGGGCATGTTTGTTATGTTGTCCTTCACCTAATGTCACTCTCATCGGCTCTTAATACCTCGTTGTTAAAAGGCCGTAATACCCTCACACTCACCCCTCTCCCAAGTACGGTGAAAAATGTGAGCATGGAGTGGTACTGGAACGGAAAACAGGGGTACACGAAAAGACCCCCCCCTGGCCTTCTTTATGTATTAGCCACAATTCCCACACGCAGAAAATCTGCCTGGGAGGCTATTCAGGAATTACACCCAGTTCGCTATGATGGGAGGAGAACGCAACAGCCTCTACATAACCACGGCCGCTGTGAAAATGAAGCAGCAACTACGTAAGGGTGTCTGGTGGTGTAATTCGTTTATGTTAACACTCCATTTCGATAATATCTGTTTTGTTTAGTGAAATAACTTACTATTACTACTTGTATTAATAACGTTTTATTTTATCCTCACAAATTTAACACACCTTCTACTTTTTCTCTTCCCAAAACCTATTCATTCTTTGACTGTGCCTTCCTCTCTTTTATTTCAAAATTGGTGCTCATAACTTTGTTTCTGAAATTTTGTCTTTCGTTTATCATTCCGCTACTGATTCCATGCATGTTTTCTTGAAGCCAACTGATTTTTTTTATTGACTTGTTTACTACATTAAATATACTCTATGTGAGTCAGTTGTTCATTCTCTGTATGTATACATAGTATGCTATCTGAGTTTTCTGTTCATGTCTGTGAGACTGTCTCTGTGTTTGTATAATAATTTGGTTGGTTTCTTCATCTATATCAGTTCTTTGTAATGCTCCAAAGACTTTTGTGAAGATCTTATGTTCTATTTTCTGTGTGTCTGTGATACCTTGCGCCGAGTGCGCTCTAAGTGCGGGGTTTGGGGGCACCTGGCTGCGAATTAGTGACCATGATCGCCGATCTGTGGATAGTTTTGCCAAGAAGTGTGCGACGTATCCTGTGTTCTGTGCAAAACCCCTTCCCTCCCTCCTTGCGCGTGCGCTGTGGGGCCGCGGCCGAGGCGCCCACATCGCTGCAATTTTTCTTTCAGTTCCTACGACGCAGCGGATGGGAGAGGTTGAGGTAGGTAAGCGCGCTCCTGTTTGTCTTAATGGGGCTTCACTCCGGGTAGCAATGGCCGGTGGCGGCGGCAATGAGTTTGTCATAATAATGCATTAACATTTTCTTCTAAAAGCTTTTTCAGCACCGCCATCTAAATTTCTCTTTGGTAGTTAGTTTGTTTAGATTTTTGAATTTAAATTTCGGGTTGAACTATAAGGAGCCCGCGCGCCTACATCTTCCCTTTCATTTTAAAAGTAAAGGTTTCAGATAAATGGTCTAATGTTTAAAGAAACTAAAGCGTCTGAAAGAAATGTCATGTTTTGGTATCTTAAATCTTTGTACGCTCAGGGATATTCAGTTGAGTAATGCTTGGCGAGAGATTGACGTTGATAGGTTTGCTGCGTGTAAATGTCGTAGGAACCAGCATTTTTTGTACACTTCAGGATTTTGTAACACAAATGTTATGCGCGGTGTGAGCGCAAAACGCTTGAGGTTTGTTTAAACAGGCGTATTACTGGAAATTGTCCAATTGTAACTTATTTTTGACGTATTGCACGGCTAGAGACATTTGTTAAGGATATCCAGAGCCGGACATGTAAATAATACGCAGGGCAAATCAAATTGGGACATATTGCACTTAATCCTACATAATAGCACATCAGTAGAAGGAAAATGGCGGTCCGGGCACAGGGACTGGGGGCTGAGGTTGTGAGGTTGACCTTGACCTTGACCTTTGACCCCTGTAACCCGACACCATCTTGTTTCCGGCTGCCATATTGTTTCCGGCCGCCATCTTGTTTCCAGTCGCCATCTTGAATGACGTCAATTTCGAAAAAATTAAAAAAAAAATTAAAAATTTCCAAAAAATTAAAAATTAAAAAAGTTTAAAAATTCTGCCATCTTGTTCCGACCGCCATCTTGAATGACGTCAATTTTCAAAAAATTAAAAAAAATCAAATTTTAAAAATCAATTAAAAAATTTAAAAAAAAAATTAAAAAATAAAAAAAAAGTTTAAAAATTCTGCCATCTTGTTTCGACCGCCATCTTGGAGGTTTCTTCCGAGTCTTCCAAAAATTTTTTGATTTCGCATTCCATTATAACCCCACATGTATTTAATAAAAATTTTTATAGAAAAACTTTTTAATAAAATTCTTTTTAGTAAAGTCTTTGTAATAAAAATACTATTTAATAAAAACGCTTTATATAATTTTATATAACAATTATTTAGTTAAAAAATTCATCGGGTATGCTCGGGCAAGCTCGTTAACCTTCGGCAATCTTCGGCCATGCTCGGCAACCTTCGGCTCGACATTCGTAAGGTTCACATGATATGCAGTATACATGTATACATAACCCCTAATATTTTTAATAACTAAAAATGTAAAATCTATCTATATTATTTATTATTTAATTTCTTGCGCCCCATACCCGATCAACATAACCCCTAATATTTT